>JAHPZR010002751.1:0-30000 GCA_019787425.1 Platygyra sinensis
CATTGCCTGTAATCTCCGCGAAGACAGGCGGGAAAATTTTACAGGCAAATGTATGGAAAATTAAAAACCCGTTTCTTCGCTTTCTAGCTCAGAAAATTTCTGGATTTTTATTGTTTTGCAACCAATCAAATGCGAGATGGAACCGCAAAAGATAACCGTTAAACCGCACAATGGATCAGTCACTTGATTCGAAACAATGAGCTGGCTTTTCTTTCATGACAAATCTTCAATTTTACTGTTTTCGAATACTGAAATTGTTCTTCTTGCAATTCATCATATTTATATGCAAAGAATAGATATGAATGATATGTTTAGTGACATATTACGGGAAAGCAATGTTGAATCAATAGGATCAGAAAAGGCTAGACAGCGCATCTCAGAGCAAAAAATTACGAACCAATCAGAACCCCTGTGCTTCACGTGCAGTTCAAAGGGTCATGCAAGTTGGCTGTGATTGGTGATTTTCAATCGGTATTTTAGGTCTATTCCAAATTCGGAAGTTTGGTTTTTGAAGGTAAGTTGTGGAAGATAAGCCAGTTCGCTGGAAGAAAAAGCCAGCTCGTTGTTTGGAATCAAGTCGTGACTAATGCATGCTGCGGTTTGTCAGTTATCTTTTGCGGTTTCATCTGGCTTCTGATTGGTCACGAAACAATAAACATTCCAGAAGTTGTCTCTGGTGTTCACGGTTTTATAGGAAAGACTGTAATTGGACATGCTAAATGGCACGGTTACCTCAAAACAAAGAGCTGAAAATTCAAACCAAGCCCTGAGATGAGCAAAAAGTGTTGACTGGATTGAATAACAAAAGGTTTGTACATTTGGAAAGGTACACTGTAAGCACCTGTGTTTCTATAAAAGCATGCGAGAACATACTTAAGATCCCTTTGAGAGAAGAGAGAGTAACTTGTGTTGCACAACAAAGTTTACAGTACAAACAAAGCATGAAAGGATGCAAGGGCAAGAGCTTGCAGTCTTAAAAAGATTCAAAAAAGATTCAAGCAACAATGTTCAAGGTTACAGAAGATGTTTCAGATTGCACTGATAAATGTATGCAAGCTCTAGAAGACCTTTATTTTTTTGCGAGATGTGGTGCAAACTTTTTGTGCATTAATTCAAGCGAAATGTGAGTATCAAAGTCAATATTGTTTTGAGTTTTCAGCTCTTAACCAGACTGTCAAACTGAGTAATGAAACTTGATTTTCAATTTGGAAATTTATTCACCTTCGAAAGGAATATGGTTAGTACAGTGGAACCTTGATTTAACAAACCTCTTCATGTACTCTGTATATAAAGAAGTCCTCAGTATAACAAAAGATTTTCATGGCCCCAGTAACAGTTAACCATACTGAAAAGAACCTTGATACAACACAACCTTGTTTGAACAAACATACTTTGCCAATCCTTTGACCCTTCATTATATCAAAGTTCCACTGTAGTTTGACAATATAGCATATTCCTTTCTTATATTGTATAATTCCAGAAAATGTCCATACCTCCCCCACGGAAGGGACTTTTTCTAAGACCCCGAAACCCCCCAACCTCTTGAAATTCCAATTAAGCTTCATAAATTTCTTTCATTTTTTTTTGGCCTTACAGAACCCCCACCCCCCAGGAAATTCCAATCCCCTGGGTGGGGGGAGTATGGATATTTTCTGGAACTGCACAATGTATATACAATATATAAAATAACAAATGACAAACTGATCAAATGTAGATTTGACGTGGCATTTCATTAATATTTTAGTTTCGTACTACAAAACTTGTGTGTAGCACTCATCAGAAAAAAATGCCAAATTTGAGTTTCCAACATTACAGTGAATACGCTGATTTGAAATACACATGCAACCATTGGAAATATGAACACTTTTTCAAAACAAACGAAAGCTGGAGATTATACTCTGTTGCCATTGAAATACAGCAACAACAATATTTTATTAGTTCTCAATTAAGCCTTAATCCCATGGCTCTACAGGTAGCAGTGCCTATCGAGGCCGGCCAGGAAAATCATTGAAAGAAAAAGAAAATGCACACTAAAAAAGTAATATTTACACACTAAAAATCTAGCACTTTTCAGGAGGCATTTGTTTGGATGTCTATCTGAAGTTATCAGTTCATTCTGTCTCTTCAGAGAGGCTAACTCAGGTTAACAAATAAAATACTCCTCCCAGAGGTACATGTGTACAGGCTACACCAATTTGAAGCAGGGTTACATGGGGCAGTTCCTAGTTACTTTGACAATAAGTCAAAGTTCAAAGTCACTTGAAAGATTTTGAAACAAGCCACCCCTGATACACTGTATAACCCCACTTAAAATCAATGTAACCTCTGCCTCTGGAAGAAGTGCCTTTGTAAACCTGAGTTACCCTTTCTGAACAAACAGAATGAACTGATAACTTCAAGTAGACCTGCCAAAAAAAATCTCCTGACAAATGCTAAATTTTAAATTTTAGAGCTCCTCTTATCACACAAAGTAACAGCATTTATCTATAATTTCCAACTTTGCATTGCTTTGCAAAAGCATTCATGTATTGTAGCTATCATATTTCCAATGATTACATGTGTATTTTAAACCAGTGCAATAATATGTAAATTTGCATTTGGCAATTTTATCTGATGAGTGCTGCACACAAGTTGTGTGCTACGAAACTAAATGGCAATAAAATGTCAAGTCAAATTTACAGCTGCTCAGTTCGTCATCTGCTATAATCACCCTCTAGTTTACTATTGAGCACTCTGAAAAAAGATCTGCAAATCACCTTGTTTACAGTATATACATGTATAATATATAGAGACTGACTAGTGAAATGCCAAAATTTGTTTGTCAATATAATTTTTCAATAGCTCTTACAACATTAATCTTAAAAAAGTCCCTATGGCCCCCTAAATAGTCATAAATACATACATGTGTCTTGTAAGCCAGGGTTCTACTTTACAGATTTTCTTGATTTTTTCTTCAAGTTAGTATGCCAGGGAATTTACATGAAGCACTACCAATTTAACTTTATCCTATAAATAAAATACAATATGCATAAAAGATTAGCTAAGTTTATGTGTAAATCCATATTGGGAAACATCAAATCAAGCTTGCATGTACTAAGGAAAATATCATAATAAATTAATCAGTAGATTTTACATTGTATATTAGTTTGATCTAACAGTTTAATTCACCAACATTGACATAACTGTGTCTTTTGAAATCAAGGTTACATTAACTTCCATCTGTCAAACAGATCTTAAATCAAACTGTTGTGTGACAAAGACTGAATGTCAGAGAATGTGGGTCAGGACCAAAACCCAAAATTTGAGAGAGTGAATTCAGTGTTCAATGTCTTTTACGTAGCCTCCGGTTACAACCAGAGGTAATTCCATACATCTTAAGCAAACCTTACAACTGAAGCTTAACTTACTTCTACGCACAAGACACACGGGAAGACAACAATGGCTTACCTGTTGTTGTTGATTCGTACATCCCTATGTATCGATGTTTTCACCGAATGTATGCTACCAAAAACTGCTTGAGATCGTGCACAGAGAAGAAGAGAAGGTGAACTGAATTTTATCCGCCAAAGTAGTGTTTTTAAACAGTGAAAAAGGACCAAGAGATCGATACAAGCTCCCGGCTACACGACATTTCACACCTTTCAAAAAGGACGCCAAAAAATGGCGCGGGAACCGAGAGAACCTGGTATCTAATTTGGAAAGCCGCTGATCGGTGCTTGTTGAAGGCCGGGCACTCAAAATGCTGCTGTACAGGTCGTCACTGTTTCGTTGCAAGTCGTTTCAAATACATCAATAATTTCGTTTCAAAAGTAACCTCGAGGAAAAATCAAATAAGTCAAAAGCGTTACAGGTTATCGAACAGACATCTTCAATGTCCATTTCCGCGGCGTTCTAATCCATTAGTCGCTTGAGTTTCTCACGACTTCGCGTTTCGTCGCGCTTGTTTAACACAACTTCGTGCCGGGCTGTTTTTATGAAAGTCGTCGGACTTACATTATGGACTTCTGGCAAGGCAAGTTGTCGAAAGGCAGTTAAATCATAACATGACCTTTCAGGTTCCTGCACAGAAATTCACATCCCTTGGCGTAAAGTTTGAAACTCTTGTAACAAAGGGATTGCTATCATACTCAGCTAAGAGTAGGACAGTATTAAAGAGTAATTTACAAAATTGTTATACTGTTTGTTGATGACTTTTAAAATATTTTAAAGAATAAACTGTTAGGTAATGGATAATTGAAAGTTGTTTCCTTGCTGTTATTTGTTTGTTTATTTAATTACTACTTCTTTTTACTTTTTTTCTCTATTGAAATTACATAACAGCTCGGCTCTAAAACCTCAAACCCAGACATTTACCTGTGAAAAAACACTCAATAATCAATGAGGAGAAAGATATATAGCGATTAAGACATCACTGTTTTCTGCTTCAAATTTATTCAGTTTTACCCTATATTTGTCTTTTAACAAATGTGGCGTCGTATTTATAATGCATTTGTTATACATTTGTCTTGGACATATGTGATGACATATTTGTCTCAACTTTAGCCTCTTTTGTCTCCCGACAAATGTTATATCAGATTTGTCTAACATTTGTCTTCTAGCCAAATACAGTCAAATCCGTGATTTCATCCAGTGCATCTCGGCATAAATTTCTTTGGCGAACCCGACAGCATGGACGTCAGATCCCTTAGAATCTAAGGCAACTCCAGCAAGAAACTCTTTATCGCTCTCTTCTGATGAGGGTTCTTTGGGCATTTCAGAGATCCCGTGAACTTCATGTGATTTGGATTTCTTGCAGACACTTTTAAAGTGGTTTCGACCGCCACATCCGGAGCATTTCTGTCCCCAGGCAGGACATTTATCTTTCTGTAGCACGTGCGAGCCTCCACAGAATAAACATCTCTTCTGAGATTTGCCAGGCAGTTTCTTCGACACATTCCGATCATTTTTTCCATTTCATGGGGGTTTTTGGCCCCTTTTTTTCTTCGCCGATTTTGTGAACGGCATCCGAACCATAAATAGCTTTCATTTGAGGTCGTGGCTTCATTGCTTCTACATGTATCAATACACTGATTAAGCATATGGCCTCTAACTTGCAGGAGCTTCTTTCTTATGGCATTGTTGTTTACACCTAGAACAATGCGGTCTCTGATAAGAGAGTCACGCATGCAATCACAGAAATTGCATGACTTGGCGAGATTACGAAGAACAGTGACATAAGCATCAATGGATTCCTGTTCTTCTTGGTTGCGACTGTTGAAGACATATCGTTCGTACGTTTCATTAGTCTGGCCCAGTGTATATTCATCAAACTTTTCTAAGACCTTCTGTAAGATTCTACAGTCGGTTTCATTCTCGAATTGAAAACCATTGTAAATTTTCTGCCCTTCCATTCCAATGCAGTGCAGAAAGAATGTAACCCTGTATTCTTCTGTTTGCGATTTTAGCCCAGAAATTAGAGAATAATTTTCCCATACCTGCTTGTATGATTTCCAGGCGTTGGCCAAATTCCTTGAAGTGTTAAGCTTGCCAGGAGGTTTAAGGCCATGAGCTGGGGAGGATGAAACCGTGTGCGTGATGGGTGCTGTCCCAGTGCCACTGGATATAGAAGGTGATGTGGGAAGTGTGGAAGCAGACGTTGTCGTTGTCGTCGTGGTCATTGTCGCAGCTGTCGTTGTCATTTTCAGATGAAGTTTTTACCACTCGCTGCCACCATGTAACATGTGCTATTTTGTCTACTGTCGGGAGACACACAAACGGCTCTTCAGGAGTCACACCAAAGCTTTATTGGAAGCTATCGTGATATAGCACGTCTAGTGAATGACATGAGAATCACAACTCACGAACTGAAGAGTCATGCAATCATTACATTACAATCAAGTGTCACATGGCTTATGAAATAAACGAGCTATTGATGACATATTGTAACAGTGTAAAACCTACAAAATCAGCAGGACAACTACAGTTGGACGTTGTGCGTGAGGCCTTACTTAGCGGTAAAGAAGGAGACGAGGTAAACAAGATAGCTTTAAAATACAGCAACAAAAAACATCTTCAGTATATACAAAGTACCATCAACAAGAAAAAGAGACCTGGGGGATCGGAAATAGAAGCTGTTCGGTTGCTTACGGATGATTTTATCGCTAGAAATTTAGATGAAAATTTAATTATGTGTGTTGGCGATGATTATGTCGTTCTTTTGTCTTAGCAGAAGGTGCAATTAGGTGCACTCATTAGTCTTGGCCTTGTTGACGAACCACTAAGCCTCGATGGCTGTGAAAGCCATGCACAAAAGTATACAGAAATTGAAATGACCACCTACGACCCCACCTTGAGACGCAATGTCAAATTAGTCAGTATGTTTGCAGCCAAACCCGGTGAAAATTCAGAGAATGGCAAAGGGAGAAGACGTAAAAAACAAGACCATATCAGACTTTTTCCATTTCAAACAAGACATTAACCGTAATGCTGTTTATTTTAGCGACCCAAAAAGTAAAGACCAGTTCAAATCAATAATGATGGATGCGTACAATGCTCCTACCTCTGTGCAGGCAGTAGATGCGGAAAAAAGACTTGAAAAACTAATCAAAAAAAAAAGCAACAAATGTCAAAAAAATGAAGTCTTTTAACGCATGGTGGTGGCGAACAAAAGCACACTGGCAAAAATGGTGCAGTACACAGTCGTCCAGCGAAGCATCCTCTGCAGAGGTGGCAAATGCCAAATCTTTGCATGGGTCGGGATACAGGAAAAGTCTGCTGGACGTGGTAACCGCGGAATGCGCAAGCGCTGTTTTGGAGGCTGCAGAAAAAAAGAGAACAATCTCTTGGCCTGAAAATAGTAGGTCATGGCCCTTCTGTGGCAGACCGCTCTGAGCAGCGATCCGCTAGCATGACTAGAACAAGGGAAGCATCGCCCAACGCAATTCAGCAAATTGTGGAGAGGGCAGAGACTATGATCAATGGTGACTATGAATTAGAAGCTGACGACATTGAAAATGCACAGCATCAGTTTAAAATAAACACAAAAGACACTCACAGGGCTGACAGAAAAAATCAAACAAAACAGAAGAGTAAACAAGTTAAGAAAAGAAACGATGAACACGTGAGCAAAAAACAAAATAAGTTATTCCACGACAAGGTTGAAGGAGTTCACATGGATCTACTTCATTGTGATTCCTCCATGATCAGCTTCAATTTTAAAGTGCTTGACACAATGGGGTAGATTTGCCTCAAAAAGGAATCTTCCATCTGCTCATCTGCCTGGTGCAGAAAGGAATGTCACCACCTGATGTGGATTTTCCACAATCTGTTTAAATTTGATAAAGAGCAGCTGATTATGTACCAGTTAAAATTCACTGATCAACAGTGGAAAAAAATAATTGAGGCATTCCCAGAAAACGTTCCACCACCTAAAATGACTTGTCCTTCAGAGGATGAACAAATATAAACAAAAGAACATCTAAAAAAGACAGAAAATGCGCCACATGTAAGAAAGGATTATCAGAGGGTGATATCCAAGCCACAACAGAAGGCCCTTACAGGACAATACAGAAGTCCTGGATTAAAAGAACGTTCTTCTTTTGCTCTCGTTTTCAGTGCATGCAAAAATTGCCAAGGAACTAGTGCTGGGGTTACCCTAGCAAGAGGTTTACCCTGGCACTCGCACATTTCTTCTTATTTTCAACGAAGGATTTACAAGGCAGCTAGGGTTGCCCTAGCGCAAGGGTAACCCTAGCTGATTGCTAGGGTTACCCTGGCAATAGGGTAACCCTAGTGCCATGTAAATGCTCTGCTGGGGACCACTGGCCTACCCTGGACATCTCTATTTTGGCTCCCAAAAATATGATCACAATACCGACAAAATCAGCGAACTATGACCCGAAAAACGTCAAGTTCTTTCACAATTTGTCGTATTTTTGCTTTGGAAATAAATTGTTTTCCAGTTTTGCTATCTCTTCGTGCTTAACTTGCAAGGTCGCCGAAGCGTAACAAACGTAAAGTTGTCTCAGGCAGTAAGGTTACCCCTACCTGTAAATTTTGCTTTTAAACCCGAGCTATCTTTTAACCCTCTTGCTAGGGTTACCCTGGCAGTAGGGCTACCCTACCTCCTTGTAAACAGGGCCTAAAATGGAACCTGTTGCATTTGCGAAGTGATTGGCTAAAAAATCTTCAAGGGTGTAAGTCAGTTCGAGTTATACAATGGATTCTCCATTTCTCGAATCTCTCAAAGAAACAAAAAATGGTTCGAGATATATACAAATAACGGTAAATTCCTCGTAACTTTTTTTCACTCTCTTTTGTTAATGGGACCAAAAGATTGCTTCAAATAATTGAAGGTTAAAACTGTAGGGAAATTGTGAACAAACTGTGAACAGCAGCAACAATAACAAGAACACAAAGAACTACAAAGAATGTCTCTGTGTCCACCGTGCTCTAAAGACTACAGAGAATGCGTGACTTTGATAGTGTTATGTAATCTACACAATGTTGATGTTATCTGAACCTTGATTATGCCAATGGGATAAATCGTTTTGCTACCAACACGTATCTTCAATGTTAGTTTTCTTCGAAATTTGCACTCCTTTCAAAAAATAATTTTCAAGATCTTAATAAACTAAATCAATCAAACAATCAATAAATCAGTCAATCAGTCAATCAGTCAATAATCCAATCAGTCAATCAATAACACTAAATGAATACAGTCACAAACTTAAATATATTCATGTTTTAGAATCATCTATGAGATTAAAACCGTCATTAGATGTAGCTTGTGTAACTCATACCATATGTTAAAATACAGCATTACTTATATTTAAAATATAGAAAGGACCCTGCGCGTGCTCTGATTGGTCAAAAACCTATGTTTTATCGGAGTATAAAACATAGAAAAAGCGTGGAACGAGTCTGCCAACTTTTTGAAGTTTTCCAACACGAGTTTGCCAACTTAAGTTTGCCGTGTAAAGGCCGCTTAACAAGAGTTTCAATGAACTTATCGACGAATGCTAAGAGGGAGAGTGTGACAGATTCGCCTGCGTGCCGCGACCTATATGGCAAACAGGTTTTCTAGTGTACAAAGAACTGTACAATGTCGCTGAATATTTGTAATGTTATTTGGACAGTATTCGCTGCAGTTACATAATAATATTCTTTATTTAATGTTAAAACGGTGACTCACATGGCTCGCGTCCTGGCTCGCACATTAGTACAACTCTGTATGTAGCCAATACTGTTCAGGTTGAAGTATAGCAAAAACTTATCGGAGATTATTGCTGTTCCAGGCTCGACGAACTTCTGTACTAGTCCAGTCACCAAGGTTTCTCTTGTCCTGTTTGGTACGCGGAATGCCAGAGCTCGTCCAGTACCTCTCTCGACCATACCGAAATATGGCTGAAACATCACTCATATAACACACCACATCTAAACCATAGAAATCCTCAGCCTCCTCAACCGTTTGGAAATGCTGCCTCATGAAGTTTACAACACGTTGTCTGACAACGGAGGCTAGATAAACAACGAAAACAATTAAGAGAGATGATAGTGATGTCAATGCCCCCTCAACAAACAAACGGCTCATACTTCAAGTAAATAAGATCCATGTAAATCATTCTGGATAACTGACTGGCTAAATTAATGGATATAACTTACCATCTCTTAAATGTTTTGTGCCTGCAGTCTGTTTTACGTACTGCACTGCATTATACCAGTACTTATGCAAGGCTTTAATGGCTGTCCATTCCACTTCAGTAGCTTGCTGGTCCTTGTGTAACGCTAAAAACTGCACAAGGGCAGTATCCTCTTCTGTACTCCACACACTTCTTGTTTTTTTGGAGCCCTTGAGCTCTTTAAATGGTGAGTACAGAGGCTTCCTTCTGGTCAATGGGGACTTTTTGACCTGGTTAAAATATTAAAAGGGAAAGAGTTTGTAAAAAGCAATATTTGAACCCAAAACTACTACCTCGTGGCTTTTTACTTTTTTGTATTTTATTTTCAATGCCATGAACTGTAATAAATAAATAAGTCAATAAATGAAACAACAGCTTTATATTCCACAGAGTCTCTGAAACTCTCTCTCTTAATTTATTTTTATAGTCTAACAAATGTAAAAAAACTAGCAAAGGAAGTGAAAAATAAACTTGATTGATTGATAGCAAAATAGAAATAGAACTCTCATATTTTCCATGGATATAAACAGTGCACAATAATCTTTTTTTGCGAAATTCTTCTCATCTACAACATCAAGTACTTGCAACGTTTGCTGGACTCCTTGGAAAGCTGAGTCTTTTCCTATTACTCCGTTCTGGTGTGGTTCTACAACGCTTATCCTCTGGTTCATGAGGTGTATTGCCAGGGGTGACATGTATAGTTATTTTGTGTGTGTGTTCGGACCCTAATATTGTAATTTATTATATGTAATTTGGCTTCCTAGCCTTGTTAACTTTTTAGTTATTTTAGGAAGCCAACACCCTTTCAGTTTTAATTTTTATTTCATGTTAATTTAATTTCTGTCAAGTGTAAGGGTCAATAAAGTTGTTGTCGATAATTACGCGCAGGGCGTAATGGGATACCTGCATAATCCTCCTTTAGAATGATTCTTTCACATTTTTTCTGTTGTTTTGTTAAAGGATTGTCTTAGTATTATCTTTTTTTTAAAAAACGTGGTTTTTAAAAACCTGAGTGTTCCAATGTTAAAGTCAAAGTTTTGAGCTCAGATGCACTCATTCTTAAAGCCCCACTAAGGTGTATACCTCTGGAATAGTAGTTACGTTGATTTCTGCATTTTGTTTTTTGTCTCTCTTGCAGCAAAGATGAAAGTAGGGGTACTTGTGCACGAACATGCTCAGGGAGGGCCATCCGGATCTCGTGGTATGCTTTGTTGCTCACCAGCCCCTCATCTTTTGCCGCCAGAATATGCTGGACAATTTCACAGGTACATCTGCCATCATCGTCATGTTCTGGTTGAGGATTCGATGAAAGTGGAATGACCAGCTCTTCTCTGCTGACGTTGGATTTTATCTGTGTATAATATGATGTGGCGTTTCAGTGCAGATAATTGATAAGCAATTTGAGAAGTTGTAAGTGATCTTGAACGAGCTGTAAAATGATAAGAAAATAAAGTCAGAAGTTACCGAGACGTACCTCAGTTAGTTTGAATTCCACAGATAATTTATTTTCTGCTGCATTTCGAAAGTACTTGCCAATCTTTTTCCTTTTATACGACCTTGCAGACTTCTCCAACTCCCAGAAGATTTTTCTGGTTACATTGAACTTGACTCTGTTTTAACGGGATCCACTTGCAGACGACTACGTGCCACCTTGTCTCGAAGAAGCTTGATCTGCTCTCGTAACTGGAATGCTTCGGCTCTAGCAGCTATCAGTTTCGTTACTTTGGACTGTAAGATGGCCTAGTCAATGGATTCCTTTGTCTTTAGCCGCTTGATTTCTGCGCACATCAAACAATTTTGTTGATCGTAGGCCTCAGCAATTGGATGGGAGAGTATGTTGGCTGACTTTTCCGCCTCAAAATGTCTTGCACCACGTTTGTAGAGGACATGCGACGGGTTTTCTAACTTAAACTTGAAACTTTTTGATAATGCTAACCAGCTAAATGAACTCCGGATGTCAGTGAAGTGAAACTAATCTGAATATCTTTTTCTTGAGACACGCGTCTGTACTAACTATGAATTTACATTAGCATTGTAAATGCCTAATAGACCATTCAGGATAAAACAAGAGACCAATGACGTTGCCAGCGGATTAAGTTTTTACTTGTTTAGCTTGAGCAACAATAATAAAAGTCAGGAATGAATTTTAGAACCATTCTGTCACCCGTTGATCTGTAGCGGTTGTTTCGAAATGACAAGTTATTTGAGCACCCTTCCTCCTGAAAATATGCGCTCGAACAAATCTTTCCTTCTGTGACCCGGTTAGTTGTCATTGTCTTTGACAACAACTTCACTTACCCCTCCACCCAAGAGAATTGTGTTTGTTTTTTCGCTAATCCACGGCAATTTTAAATCTCGCCCTCGGCTGACCAGCTAAGCCTTAGCGTTTTAAACCCTTTGTTTTTCTAACAAAAGAGCCAGATGTCGTCAAACAATAGCAATCACCATAGAAGGAATGTCGAGCAGGCTTCTTTGTAAGACAATTTCGGAAACAAAGTTTGATTTGAAAGTGCAATATTCTTACAGTAATACAATCAATGCAGACACAGATCGATCAGAATTAAAGAATCAATGCACATAGTCCATGTGACACGAGACTTACCCAATATCTTCACCAAACAATTTGCTAATGTCCTCTCTCAAGGTTGTCTCTTCCCAGTCCTTATGGAAGTACCAAACATCAACATACATTCCACCAATAATCAGGCACAGTTTGGCTTTACCCCGAGGAACCTTGTTCCACTGTGGAGAAGGTAAAAGACAAACGTCTTTGAAGTCCAGTTTGGCAGCAACTCGCAGTTCTTCGCGGTGACTGATTTGGCCGTATGGGGTGCTGTTCTGGCGTCTTCGGTGTTAACCAGTCTACACCATTCTATAGTTCTGGCTGGTGGAGAACCCAGTAGCCAGATTTTGGAAAGAAGGGGGAATGCCACATTCTGAGCCAGGTGGATCCCACTCTCATTCTCATTCATCTTGCTGCTGTCTCGTGGCCACAAGCGATGCAGAATTTGAAACGAGGTATTTAGCTCATCCGTTACAGTTGCTGAAACAGCTGAAGTAGAAGGGCCCAGTGGAGTAGGTTGATGATGATTTAAATTGTGCAAATTCTCAACAACCCTGAGGATGGGATCTTGGATGTTCAACCTGTGCACCATTTTCTCTTAGAGCTTCGCTAAGACAATGTCAGATAATTTCCCGTGCAAAAAGGTAACAAGGGTCCCGCCATGGTCTTGCCGGTCAGCACTCAGCACTCACAAGCCACTTGTTGTTAGCCCACAATCTATACATTCAGCTGCACTCTCGACTTTGTCTTGGAATTTTTTTCTTGACTTTGTTTTTGTTTTCGACCTGGATTTTTGGATTTTTTTAACATCCTGGTCGAAAATAAAAACACAGTCCAAGGTGTTCTTTTTTTTACATTCTCAAGTTCAATTTGTATTTCTGTCGACTTCATATTTAATTTTTTATCAACCTTGAATTTGTCATTTTCATAGACTTTAGAATTCTGGACTTAGTATTTATACAATTGGTCATGTTTACTCCTTTTAGAAGAATGTTTGAATTTTCCATTTCATATTTTATGATGTGGATATTTTGTCCGCAAAGAAGTTGTGGTGTTTGGGGAGAATAACAACCGACTAGATACCAATAAACACAACTGACTTTGAATGGTGGATACTGTAAACTCACTACATGGCAAAGCACATGGTAAAGACCACGTGACCAGAATAACCAATCAACATACATAACAGAAATGCCATACCTGATCCCTTTAGGAGCTTCTTGACTAGATTAAGAATATAATCTTGCTGTGGTAGGGCAACAAACCTGACAATGATCTTGGTCTTAGTCGCATCTCAGCTTCCTTGAATTCTGTGACACGCTGCAATAATAATATTTAATAATAGTAATAATAATAATAATAATGATGATGGTTTATTACAGATTCCAACAATTAAGAGGCTCTTCTGTAAAAATACTAATCTAGTCTAAATATATATATACAGTAGCTAATTAAAAACATAATAACAATAATAAAATTAATCAATATAACTTATCGTGAGATATTAAAAATACAATAACGATTATATTTCACTTCATCTGGTTCAATCTTGAGTAGAGTGTTGAAGAATTCTTGAATTTTATGTCTTGCAGCTTCCGAAGTTTCTTTTATTTCCCTGGTAAAACCATGAACATTGAGATTCCATTTCCTTGCCCACAGATTCAGGGCCAGAATTTTGTTGCTAACTGACTTGTTGTGCATTTCAGACTCTTCTATAATCTCTGGTATCATACTTTCTTTCATCCTGAACTACTCAATTTTAACGTGTGACATCGCCTTCTCCAATTCCATGACTCAGTTTCCTTGAGTTTCTCATGAAACTGACAGAATTCTGATCCTTTATTTGTGTGAAGTTTTGTGACGCATTCTGAGATGTCCTTTAAGTCTTCGACCCTGTAAAGTTCTTCAAGTGAACACGCGTCTGAAGGGATTTCTGACATTTTCACTTGAAATGCTACCAATTAGCTTCTTTCGACCAAAGGTGCTATTACAATGTTTTTCGCTATTTATGTGATGAAATATGGGTGGTCCAGCCAGAACTAGGTGGAGCTCTAAAATTCATGTATACCTGCCATTGCTGACCACTGACTCCCTCCTACTACTTGTGTGCATTGTTGTTTTAATAGTACATTTTTTCTTTCGCTTTGTTAGGTTTGTGACATTTTGACGTGTTTTGGATGCAGAAATGAAGGAAGCAATGTGAATGGGTGTGACTTTCAAAACAAAAAGAGATGAGAAGGAGGCTGTAAATAATGAAGAAGAACTATTTTGGTCGAAAGGACTATTCATGCCCTATTAATATTCATAAGTCCTCATGCATAGAATATAAGCATGCCTTGATCATTCATAGTTGTCAGTTTTACCTAACTTTGGTTGGAATCGTTTGAAATATGCCTGAGTGTCCATCCCCAGTGAATGACCCCGCAAGTGTCCAGCAAATTTTAGAGCCCCTTCAAGGCTCTGTTGAGCAGGCTGCTCCGCCAACCACGTCTCCATCACAGGCGGGTGCAACTTCAGGAACAACTGTGAATGATAGCAATGTATCCCAAAATTCTTCTCAAGATAACGCAACTGGGTCGAATGTGTCAAACAACTCGACAGTGGCCCTTAAGGTATTCTGCTATAACGTTTTAGTTTTGTATTCTGGTCATGGTTTTTTGGTCATTTCTTGTTGCCTAATGTACATTTCCTCGGTTTTTTTTCCTGTTACTCCTGTTCATGATGGGAACACGTGGTTAGTAATTTATTCCATTGGGCTCGCCAGAATAAAGTTCCTTTTAATGTTTGGTTTTGTTAGTTGTGTGGACCACTTGAGTAATGCATTGAGGACTTCTGCTCTGTGCCATTAAGTGGTGTAAGAAAAAAAAGAAATTGCTCAGGGACTGATTGAGCAGTGTGTCGTGACTTCTGCTCTGTGCCACGAGGTGACATAAAAAAGGAAAAATCAGTTGAGTACCGATAGAACGATGTGTCGGGAAATTTTGCCCTCTGCCACCAGGTGGCGTGAAAGAAAAGAAAAGAAAAATCGGTCAAGGACCGATAGAGTGGTGTGTCGGGATATTTCGCCCTGTGCCACGAGGTGGTGTGAAAGAAAAAAAAGGAAAAATGGGTCAAGGACTGATAGTGGTGTGATGGGAAATTTCGCCCTGTGCCAAGAGGATGCATAAAAGAAAAAAATTGGGTTGGGAACCATTTGTGCAACAAGTTTTGGATTTTGTTCTTTTTTGCTTTGTCCCACGAGGTGGCGTAAGAATGGAAGGCGACGGAAAAGAAAAGAAAGAAAACCTACCTACTTTGACCATATACGTTGACCTTGTGGTGAAAAGGAAAAACTTAAATTGGGCCATGCGGTGGCTGTGCGTTTAACATGCTGAGGGAGATTCAGTGTAATGTTCATTGGTAATGAATTTGGCCACTCAGTACTACAACATGGTGTGACGTGGATCTTTCCCTTGCACGACAAGATTAAAAAAACGACTGTGCAAAACCCTTCCCGCAAACCCGCAACACACCAAAAGACTAAGTATTACTACAAATTTAATAAATTTAAAATACATAAAAGATTAAACACAAAATTGCGAGCGTAAAAACTACTTCTTCTAAAGGTACTTAATTATTGAAAACTAGATTACTTAACACAGTTCAGTTCTTTCCTTGACCTTTGACGACTCCTCCAAGTACAAACAAACTGCTATGACAAACCTACCACACCAACCACCGTTCGCACAAACTTCTCCTTCAATTCTCTTCTCTGGTGCCTTCTTTTTATTCTTATTTTCTCTCTTGTTTGCCACCTTCGTGCACTTTAAACTTCTTTTCGCCTTGAGCTTCTTTTAACAACTTGCCGCCGCTGACAAAAGGGTTCTGTCATGGACAACACGGCTGGCTCCTGCCAATGGCTCTTGACAGAGACTCGCAAAGAAAACTTCTCTTACGACTTTACAATTCAAAACTCCTGAGTCCTTCTCCTTCTTTCAAGAATAACCAACAACCAAACAAACAACCTGACTAGTATTTAAATACTCCTACAATATTATAATTACAAAGAAGATTCTAGAAAACGCTAACAACGAAATGTACAATAAATACTAATTACACAGAAGATTCTACAACACGCTAACTACGAAATGTACAATAAATACTAATTACACAACAAGATATGAAAGACACAGTGATGGGAATCATAATAGTTAGTTAGGCTACATTGAAATTTACAATACTACACACAAATTCCCAGGACAATAAGTACTAATATACAAGTGACATTTTTTTTTTGTTTGATAAAGATACAACGAAAAGACTAGAAATAATTAACAATACTCCTAACGAATTTAAGATGATGAAAAGAAGCGATTAAATAACTACATGCAAAAAAGACAAAAACAATAACGAAAAATGTAAATAATAGAAATTTTGTGACACATGGAGAAAGGATATATTTTGAAGTATGTGATCTGAAGTTCTTGGAAAGCACTTCTAATATGAAGTAGGGATTGGATTTAAAGACATTATGGAGTTATTTGGCTTTTCTTTTCTTTGTTAGGTTCCAGCCACAGCGGTCGGTGCACCGAAGAAATTATGAGACGAGTAGAAGGAAAAATTGATCCGTTGGCAATCAAGTCTGCTTTGTCGACTCTCCAGATGGTGGTTGCACATCCAGCAGCTCTTTTTGGCCCATATGCTGCGATCACTGCCCTTGATGAAGTGGTCTATGTCATGAAGGAAAAGAAGGATGAAAGAGCATCACATTAGGACATAGTGCTAAGGCAGTGCTGTCCGTTGTTGAACAACCCATGCCTTTAGCAGGTATTAATAAAGCTGGTGGCATCTAAGAAGGGGGCTGAGGTGGCAAAAGTTATTGCTAAGGAAACCAAACGGCCCTTCCCAGTAAATCAAGGTGTGTTCACTGGACGGATGCGCAAGGGTCCATACCAGAGGCGTGGCACCAATGGTAGTCCTAGATCACCTTCAGAGAGGAAGTACCGGGTGTGTGCTAAGGCGGGACACATCTTGTGTGTTTTCCCGGACAAGCGTTAAGGATCGTGTAATCAGTGAAAGTGATTTGTTTTGAAATGGAATTGTGTGGTTCCAGAAAATATCCATACCCCCACCATGGAGGGAATTGGAAATTCCGAAGGGGACGGGGGGTCAAAGACCCAGGAAATTCCAGAGGGGAGGGGGGTTGTATGATCGAGTTAGTTTCCAGAGGGATTCCACTCGATCAAGCTGTTCAAAAATCCTTTCTTACCTACTATGTAGAACTTTCACATGAAAAATAGTGGCTTGAATACTTGTATTTGACTCGCATTATATTCGAAATACATTTTCTTTCTTCAAAAAGCACTTTGGAAGCTAGCAAATGCGAAGAATGCGCTGTTGCGTGGAAATGACCGCCATTACTTGTTACCAGTCCACAGGGAGTCACCTTCTGGACCGAAAAGCACTGGAGACTAGCCTAGTTTGCTTTTGCATCATCTTCAAAGTGGCGGTCGATTTCTTTCGTAAAAATTAGTTTCTTTATAAAGGTAGAAATGATGCTACGATTTCGCAAACTTGAGAATTTCTTATCCCTGTTTATCTCTGTCTATTTGTATGTAATTTTGCTGCAAAATTGGCTTTCATCCTGAGTCTTTTGGTGATCGTGTTCGCAGTAAAAGTATGGTGTCAATTTCATCCACACTCATTTTCAGTCCTTCAATAGAAATTGTACCACATTTATGAAGGGAGTTAGTCGTGTAGGAAGGTAATTTGACAAGTTAACATTTTATCTTTTTTTTAAAGTATGTTTCACTAAAGCGCTGAATGCTTTCTTTGCGAGTATCTTCAGATATAGATGTTATAATCGATCAAGAATATTAGAAGTTATGTGCAATGTAGACCGTGTCCACTAAATGTTTGGAGTGTTTACTTTAACTTTAACACACTTTCTTGCCAAAACTATTTTTTCCAGAGGGTATGGGAGGTCTACAAAATAGTAGTGGAAATTCCGGAGGGGTGGGGGGGTTATTTTAGTGGGCAAAAAATGGAAATTCCGAGGAGGAGGGGGGCTTACGTGAAATTCCCTCCGTGGTGGGGGTATGGATATTTTCTGGAACTAAACAATACAAAAAATATACAAAAACTAATGACAAGTTACACGCCGCAATTGTCGGAATTTCCACTTATGCGTGGGGTTAACGTGGCTACATGAAGGAAAATGATAAAACTCGCTGAGTTTTTGATTTAAAAAATACAAATCAAGGATTTTTAATTCAACTTTCTTTATTGAGCAAACAAAGAAAAAGTCATCAAATACATATTCTGGGAGGAACAGATAACATGAAACATTACACTGCTGTGAATAAAACTTGCCGGCGGCTTTGAATTGAGCACTCAGTCGGCTTCAAGATAAAAGAATCCTTATTAAATCTCTCCTTAGAGCTCCTCGAAAGTGTCTTATTAAAAGGTTGTGTTCAAAGGAAAAGTTCAAACCATTTAAGTGATCTAAGCATTCACCACGCATCGGAACGTGTTCACGCATAAATTAACTATGGCCGCTGCTCTACAAAAAATCTATTTTTGGTGTTCCATAACCAAAACAGCTCGTTCAAGATCTCTTTTTAAAGCTCTTGATGTGATCTGTATTCAAAAATACACAAGCTTAAGGTTACAAAATTTGAAAATACATTGCGAAGAAGCCAAATCTATAAAATGTCTGTGGTGATTACTTCGGATTACTTCATAATCATTCACACGTCACGAACAAAAGGATACATTCACAAGTCAGTTCACCCATGGTCCCTTAATTGCAGCATTGTTCCAGTCTTTTGAAGTCTCTTTGAGGTCTCCTTCCAAAATATCTCCCTTTTTCAAACCGAATAAAACCAAAGTTATTCGAGATGCTTTCGGATGCTACCGAAAGCAATGCCCAAAGGAATAAACGGAGCCTTCAAGCTACAACATCCAGCAGTGTAAGCCATTTCAGAAAGACACATTCAAAGTGGCATGAAGTTGTAATGCTAGCGCCTGGTACATTACCAATAATTAAATCATAAACAGCATCGGGAAGACACTGCACTTCCACTTGGCCCTTGAGGTAAGGTGTATCAACATCAATCTTTGTGATGGGAACTTTCCTTGCTGTATAGTCAATGAGCAGCATAACATTAAAGTCGCCAGTAAACTGATCCTCAGACACAAGGTCCCTCTTTATGACTATTCCACTACAGCCAGTATCTCTCAGGACATCAACACACTTCTCTCCAACTCTACCTTTCCCAACAGGCATTTGACTTCTCACTCCGGTCAACGGTTGAATACAGGCACTACTTAACAATGGAATCTTCTTACCACAGGCTAACAGCAGCTTGTCATCTTTGATACAAGACTTAACTTCTTCTTCAGTAGGTTTAACTTTCGGTGGCTGAACTAGACAACTGGCACTCACTTGACCACGCTGCACAGGGCTACCATCCTTACTTTGTCCTTCTGATCTTCATCCACCTGAACGACAGTTTCTAGCTTCGTGTCCTTGCTTACCACACAGAAAACACTTTCTTGCTATGGTTGGGCAGTTGACAGCCCTATGACCTTGGGTGTTGCACTTAAAGCAATGGACAGCTGGTGGATTAATCTGCATGTTCTTGCCTTCATCCCTCTCAGGCGGCACTGTTGGCTTTCTGCTCGCTGGGGTGAACAAATGTTTACCATGAGCCTCCACGTACTGGTCAGCGATCTTCGCAATCTGTGCCAGAGTTTCAGGTGCCCTTTCACGCAGGTGAATGGCCAAATCTTTAGGGCAAGAGTCAATAAATTGTTCTTTCAAGAACAAGTCCTTAAGGCCATCAAAATTTCGCACAGTATTCGAAAGCTCTAGCCAGCGTAACATGTATCTGTCCAGTCATACAGTAAACTGCTCGGGACTTTCATCAACTTCCGGTTTGGATGCCCTAAACTTGTGACGATAGCCGTCTTCGGTAAGGTCATATCTCTTCTTTAACGCAATCTTAACCTTGTCATAATCCTTAGCTGCTTCCTCCAATAGACGTGAATACACTTCTAGTGCACGCCCAGACAACAGAGCACTGAGCTTCGATGCTCATCCATCTTTTTTCCACTTAGCCGTCTCTGCAAATCTCTCGAACCCCTGCAAATACACATCGAAATCATCTTTTCCATCAACAAACGAGGGGAGTTTAGGTGCCTTAGCTCGATCCTCTCTGTCACGTGGACGATCATCCAGATTTCGTTGTCCTAAACGCGCAAGTTCTAGTTCATGTTCTCTCTTGGCAACCTCAGCAGCTTCCTTCTGTCTCATGATGTCAGCTTCCTGTTGTAGCTTCCTAATTTCTTTCCTGACATCTCGCTTCCCTTTCTTCATCCTGTTGTCTGCGTCTCTCTTCTCTCTCTTCTTCCTCGCATCTTTGCCTTACTTCTCTCTCTTCTTCCTCGAGCTACTGCCTACATTTCTCTTCACGTTCTTCTTGTCTGCGCTTCTCTTCTTTTTCTTCCTGTTCACGCACAAACTTGAGCAGCTTTCTCCTTCCAGTCCAAACTTTTCTCCAAGCTGAATAAATTTCTCCATTTCACCCTGTTAAAACTCCACGACTCTTCCACTTGCTACAACTTGTTTCACAGCACAGCTACTTCCTTCCGAGTTGTGATCCTTTCCTAGTTAACGGTAGACAAACAAACAGTTCCTTGAATTCCACTCTCCAGCGACAGGCCCCCACTGTTGCAAGTTCGATGTTTTTAGTGGTAGGTATAGTTTGTAGTCTAATCAGGACACAGGGATGTCGGAAACAACAACTTGGTTATTTAATCCACATGAACACAGTAATTCCACACAAGACTTCACAACAAGCACACGCTAGGCTTGTAACTACACTTGAACTTCGTCACTCTTGTATAAACACACGGCCTCTGCCTAGATATCCACGTAACCTCTCTGTTACACTTCACAAACACGACCTCTGTCGATTACACGCGACCTTCATCACACTTCAGTAAACACTACTGACTCATGACATTATTCTCTCAACGCTCCTGGGAAATAAAACCATCTAAACACTACACCAATTTACTTATATACTTTACAACAAAACGTGCTAGAACTTTCCGGCTATACTAAATAAAGTAACATTACAATATAAAACTATTTACAGCAGCAGACGTAAACAACTAAAAATACACTATGATGTGACACTAATTGAATATGCTAGAAGATTCAAGATGAAATTAGCATATTCGCGAATCTTCCAAGAACTAGTCATGCAATAATTTTTCGTAACATTGGGTATGGTTCCTTTACTTTGAGTAACTAACAGCTCCCTTAAACTTTATTTCGAGCACACCTACAATACTGCCAGCTATGCAGGCTAATAATCATAATATATTACTCCTAGATTACCTCTATCATTACCTTGTGTGTAAATATCTTGGAACTCTTTGCTGCAGGGTTGCAAAAAAATTAATGTCAAGAAATCAGGTTTCTTACACCCAAACCACAATCCAAGGTGTTGGGGCAAATTTTTTCCCTTTTGTTTTTCGTCGTTTTCTCACTTACTTGTTTAGGTGTATTCTTTTTCTTTTCGCTCCGGTATTTCGTTAATTACGCTCCTTTGTTATGTGCTGTATGTAAATTTCGTTATAGTTTATTACCTCGCCCTTATTTTATTGCCAGTTTTTACGGAACGTGTTGTGTAACATCATTTCGTCGAAGTAGGTTCTTTCCTCGGTGGCCCTGACCACCAACCCTGTCTTCCTCAGCATTTGGTAAGCAGCTTTGTTTTCATCGTTTTTTCATTTATTTCATTTTGCAGTCGCCTTAAAGTAGTTTTTCTGTATTGTAATTATTATTTTTTCGCTCTTTGTAGGAATTTACTTTTTCTGATGGTACGGGAATAGTAAAACATTTGCTGGACGTGAACGTGTTGTGTGTTTTTTGAATTGGCCCTTGCCCGTTCACAAGGAAAACGCTATTGGATCTTGAAAACCTTAAAAAAGATAATTATTTACATTGAAGACAAAAATGCAACAAATACCTGCACTTTTAAAAAATTTCTGCAAGCAAATTATGATACAACCTCACTAATTCAAACCTTATGAGCTTCAAACTCCGCACAAACACTCATCAAAGAAAAGTAATAACCTGCTTTCAAAACAGACAATTTGCCTAAATTGAATGATGACTCTGCTGTTTGCTAATGTTAATTCAACAGTACTATAAACAAGACAACATGTGAAACTAAGATAAAATATAAACTCATGTAAAGGAAAACTTAGCAACTACACTGTAGGGGTATTATGGGACTGTCAATTAAAAAAAATACAGAGACCACAAATCGGCCAAATGCTGTATTTAGAAGACCTGAAAAGGGCTACCCCATCAGTATTGATTTGAAAACTGATATGGACTTCTGTCCTCTTTTTCTTATCTGATGCACCGTTGAAATATCCATCACTGCCAAAATGTTTTCTGTAGAGCAAACCATCCTGGATGTCTTAAATTGCAAGTGAATTGCTCTTGCTTCTAGTAACTGGATACTTCAGAAGATCAAGGATGCCAGCCTCTAGAAATCAAGCAAGACAACGCAGTCCTTATGTTTATTACTTTCAAATCAAGTTGTGTTGCAAATAGTAACAAGCATTGACTGGTCAAAAGAAATCAGGTATAAATTAACTTCAAAAACTCTAATTGCTTCAAGATGTGCTTGTTGGGAATGTCCTGCATCAAATGTTCTATTATTGTCATATTTTATAAAGCCCTTTGGAGCGGCCGCTGGCCCTCCAGATCGTAGTAACTTGTATTTTTTGACCATAACGCTTTGCACGAAAAAAGGACCACGAGGTCAACAACATGGCGATTGTAGAATGTTGTTTTTATCGAAGGCAATTAAAGTTTTTACAGTTTTGTTCGTACATGGCCTGACCACCTTATCAAATGCTAGAGCATAATAAAATTTAGGATCAAGTGTAGATTTAGTTAGGATCAAACTTTATTTAATTAAACCAATCACTGTTGCGGAAAAACAGCGAATCACGACGCTTCTTATTAAACAAATCGAATACAAGGCAAAACAACGCTAATTAAAGCGGATCAAGTTAGGATCTAATTAAGCCAATCATAGTTGCGGAAAAACAGCATCCTGTACGTTTTAAGGTTAAAAGGTGGCTGACGTGTCGGTCGACTATCAGTTGACTGTCTACCGACTGTCGGCCGACAGTTGACCAATGCATTGGCCGACGCGTTGGTGGGATCGGAATCTTTACCTTTACCCTGATGTGAATGGCACCAGGGAGAAAAGTGCTTCCTTTTTTGACATGCTTTTCTTATTTGTCCATGGCTAGAAAAATATTGTTTGGATGTCTGGTGCATAAGCTTTTATGATTTCAATGATGTCGAGAAAAACATACAGAGCATTTAACCATTTGTGGCTCACAAACACCTAATTATAACACTTTCTTTGTATAAGATCCCTCAGCTGGCACATAAGTGGAATAATAATAAAGTATGAAGAATTTTCTTTCTTATTCAGGTCCTTCAAACAGCATCTGTTCTTACACAATTTATCCTCCGGTAGTGACAATCCCTGATATTGCATACAAAAAGTACAATAGTATTGAAACTCAACTGGATCCTTTAACCTCATAAACAAATTTTTGAGAAGTGCCATTGAAGAAGTACATTGATTTGGCAATGCACAATGGAGGCTGATGAGAGTTAACAAATCAACAATTGCAAGTCCAGTTAAACTGTGTCTAATTGCAAAAGTAACAATGAGCAGCATGCTGACTGCCACACTGATGGGTGCACCATCATACAAGGGAACATCTGAACGTTTTATCCTTTGGGTCTCTGTTTTGGTCGTCAGCACATTCCCCAGAAATGAGAGCATCGAGATATTCGCGTTCGCCGTCTTGCTCACTGTCATCTTCGCTGCTTATCATCAGCTCTATAGTCGCTTGCTCTGACTCAGTTGGTTTGCAAATTTCCTCAAAGTCACCTTCTCGAAGGTTGGATTCATCGCTTTGGGTCTCAAAGGACAGTTTGGTGTCATCATAATCTACCACATATTTGTCCAAATGATGTATTGAGCTAGCTTTTTCAGACGAAAGTTCAGTCTAGTCAAAATCTGCACGCCAATTCAGCATGAGCTGTCTCAGCAACAATCGAGCAGCTGATCACACAGGTAGCGTTTGAATATTTTGAACTCATGATGTCAAGATTATCCTTTGAATAGACCATTTTACAGTTGTCGGCTTAGTGACCTGGCTTCTAAATGGCAGCGAGGCTGGAGTTGACCTTGTTTTGATACAGACCTGGCTGCTTTTATTGTGCAAATCAAGTTGTTCTTATGCTAACTAGTTGGTATTTACATAAGAAAAGTAGAGAGGTCTGTATCAAAGCGAGGCCACCTCCAGCCTTGCTTGTATTCATGGCCAGGTAACTAAGCACACAACTGTAAAATGGTCTATTGTCGGCTGAGGGAGAAATAGAAGTAGTTTTGAGGGTTGTTTTCGGCCATTGCTTTAAAGTTGTTCGTGGAATCTTTGCTCCTGGCTCAGAGAGATACTGGTTGTAAGACCCGCATTGTTTAAGCTTCTTTTTACAAGAACTAGCCACAGCTTCGGACTCTTCTGCCATCTTCCCAATCTACCTGAATTACCTAATTACCGCTGACCCAAGAATGGTCGCAGCACATATGGGATTCTGTGAGTTACCTTATTAGCGGCTTTCACGACCCAGAGTCCTTTGCGCGCTATTCCAATATGGCGGACACGAAGGATGAAAATGTGGGTAAAGACTTGTTTCCATATCTCAAAATGCCCTTGGACGTGAGGTGCCTGGGAATGAAATTAAATCACTGAAACATAATTAGCGCCGAACTGCCGACAATTTACGACTCTGAACATTCCCTGTTCTAGCTGTGCACGAATTTTATGTCTACTCCGTGTGTGTCTTGAGTCAAGAGTAAACATCTGGCTTAGTAAACATCACATCCAGCATATTTTTGTCGCTTTAGGTTGATTTTCTATGTTATTTTCCCGATATCAAAGACACAAAACTTCAAGGGCAGTTTCAGCTATGGAAACGAGTCGCTGCCGCTGTCGCTGTCGGATTTGCTTTGTTTCCATAGCTCAAACCGCCCTTGTGCCATTCCAAAATCGGTTTCCGGTTCCGGTATTGGAAAAACATTTCGCGCTCTTTTTCAAATTCACCAGGAAACAATCATCTGATGTCTTAGTATCTATCCTTAGTGAAGTATATTTGGGCAATGGTGGGCGATGCAGATATTGCATCTCATTTATCGGTTATTTTCGATGAACGTTTATCTAGCAATTCCGGCTATGTTCACCAATCCTACAAAATCGACGAAATTGTCAAAGAATGGGAGTTGTCTACAAACTCATCGTTCACTCCTTGGGTGGTGGATAAAAACTTTGGGAGTATCGGTAAGTCCGACGGTACAAATAAGCCAAATTCTGTGTTATTTTCCCAACTATTTACTATAAAATGGGACCAACTAAATCTTCAGTTGGTCCAGTTCTATATATAAAGGCACCGGGAATTTAAGGAACAGGACAATACATCACCAATCAATCTGTTATATTTAAAGTTTCTTTTTTAGCCACAAAAAGATATATTTTAAGATGAATTGCTATTTTTAATATTACAATGCAAGCCCCGACTCCCCTCCCCCCCTCCACCCCTCCATGCTCCTCCCTCTGTATTACTCCCCTTCAAATGAACCCCCCATCAATGAGGCGTGAAATTCCATAAGCCCCCTGTGGGCTTAACAGACCTTGCATAATATACATTTCAACAAATTCTCAAATATGATCTTTACAAAACTGGGTTACAATTCACATCATGAGTTATTAGAATATTCCCAGTGACAAAATCACTTTTTGGCAGAAACTAAATTATAGTTCTGTGTTAGACCCATGAGCTACAACACACAAAGTCATGTGGGAGGACCAAAGATTGAAATTTGATGGCATACCATATTTTGTTTTGGGGCAAAAAATTTATGACTGTCGAAATGGAAAAGACAGGAAGAAAGCTTGGAAACAAAAGAGAAAAGAAATGAAACTGCAGGTATGATTTACTCAGTAATCAGTAATCATGATAAATTTCCCAAAAATGTTTCCATTTTTCTTTGGAGGGGGTGATAAACAACACTCATCTTCATTTGAACAGAAATAAAACAAGAAATAATCCTTGACAAGTAAATAGTATGTGAATACTTTATTCAAGTGTCATTTGTTCTTGCTCTAATTCATATGTCATTGGTTGTAAGTTGTATTTGTGCTAGGAACATTAAAATCCAAAAAGGAATAATTAAAAATAATTTTAGAGACCTACTTTGTGGCACAAAGAGGAAACAAGTTTAAAAAGAGAAGAACTGGTGTTAACATAATTATCAATACATCTCCTCAGATAGAAAATTCATAGTACAGTGGAAGTCCGTTAAGTGTTGCTTTTGAAATTGCTTTATTTTATAGAGGGTTTGGTATGTCAAAGTTCTGTTCCATACCTTTTGAAAGGTCTGGTTGGAGAGAATAGTTGATATACAGAGGATTGCAAAATATAGTGCCTTATGTACAGTGTAAACTGAGTAATAATAAGCCACCCATACCACCTCCCCTACTCCTCTAAGAAAAACCCTTGGGGTAAAAAACATAAATTAACTGCATACAGCTTTCAGAAAAATTAATCATAACTACAAACTTTTGTATCTTTTCTTTTGCCTCTCTAAGTTTTTTTTTTTCCACATGCACTGAAAAGGAGGAAGACCACCATTATGCCAAGCGCACAAAGAAAATGGTACAGGATACAAAAAAAATGGGCTGCCCTGCACAAGTAATTGTCAGAGAGATCATGAAATTTCCACAATTTCAGGTAACTGCTTTATAGAATGTGTATAGTAGGAATTTGGGAAGAGATACGTAATGTTTAAAAAACACGGATTGCTCAACTAGCCACGAATATGTAATGGCTTTTAATTCATAGGTTGACCTTCAACAGCCGCATATATAGTCCACTTCCAAATTAGTTGCCTTCTGGAGATTTCGACGTAACTAAAAGTAGTTTAAACCTGTCAAGTTAACAGCCAAGTTAATTTTACTTTTACTATTTTTGTGTCTACCAGATAACCACGGATTCTCCCAAAAGGAGAACAAAAGCATCTGAGGGACTTAGGGAGTACTTTCTAAAGAACAAGGACTTAACTGGAGAGCGGCGGTTTTACATCGAGCTACCAGAGGCCAAGGATCACAAGTTTCACATTACTGGAGAGGTACCAATTTAAAAAAAAGTGTTAAATAGCTCTACAGATTTAAAAATTGTTGTAAGATGGATCCCAAAAAAGAGTATTATGTTGCTTACCTGACTAAGAAGTTCTCATCCCTGTCTCCAGCCCCCTGGCGCATGCAGGGTAAGCTGCAATGGTGTCTTTCCCAATTTTCTGATTACTTATGCAAAAGAAAGAAAACTAAAGCCAAAATGTTATTCTATCACAGGCTGCTGGTATTCATCAGGCAGTTGACATGAGAGTTGTGGCTAGAATACATACCTTGGTTAATAGAGGTGTAACTAGTGTGGAAGAAATGAGGAGACATTTGAGAGAGTATGTCAGGAGTGAGCTGTACCCAGGAAGAGAAATGCAACCTTCAACAAGCAGGCAGTATTTTCCAACAAAGAAAGATCTCTATAATCACATGTACCGGGCTATGGTGAAAAGCAGATTTTCTAACTGTGATCAAACCAATGCTGAAGCTAAAATAAAAGAGTGGCAAGAACAGAATCCGAGTGACAAATACTTCTTTCGCAAATACAGTGACATTTGCGAAGAGGCTCCTGAGAAGGACTCTGTTGAAGAAGATAATGATGCAGAGGAAATCAAGCTTACATCTCCCCTCTCGTACCAGAAATTCCTCCTTGTCCATCAAACATCATGGCAAAGACGGCTATTGTGCAAATATGGTAATGACATTTGTCTCCTGGATGCCACCTATAAGACAACCAGGTATTCCCTACCTCTTTTCTTCCCGGCAGTGAAGACAAATGTCGATTACCAGGTCGTGGCCACATTTGTTCTACAAGATGAAGGAACTGAAACCATCAAGGAAGCTCTGGAGATCATAAAAGAGTGGAACCCAGACTGGCAACCTGCATATTTCATGACTGATTTCAGTGAAGAGGAAATCCATGCTGTTGAGGAGACATTTCCAGGTACCAGTTAAAAATGCTGGCAAGTTGAAATCCTTACTCCACTGGTAATATTATTGCTTTGACATGGACTGACTGCATCCAACTATGAAACCTCATGAACACAATATTGAGATCTGTAGCACATTTTCTGTGTATATTATTTGTCTAATTTGAGAAGTGACTTACTTCTTTGAACAAGTTCACACAATAATGTTCCATTCAGTATACAGTGCCATCTTATTTCTGGGGGTTTTGAGGAATAATTGGTTGGCATCACTTTGGTAAGGGAAAATTCTTAATTGACAAACTGGTTATTTAAGTTAAAGATGTACACGCATTTCAGCTTGACATGACATTTTGAAACATGCCTTGTTATTCCCTTTGGACAGGTTGCCAAGTTTTTCTTTGTGACTTCCACCGTGAACAGGCATGGGAGAGGTGGGTCACAAAAAAGGAGAATGGCGTCTACAACTACAAGGATGAAGTGTTGTGCCGTCTTCGAAGAGTTGCAAGAGCAAAAACGCAAGACCAATACCATACTGCAGTTGAGCAACTGAAGAGCTCAGACATTTGGAAAGACAACCCAAAACTGATTCAGTGGTTTGGGAACAAATGGTTGAAAGCAAATAAGGTAATACTTTCTATTGCAGTGAAAGAGAAAAATAAACAAAGATACCAAAAACATGCAGTTCCACAAAATATTGTTATCCCTCCCCCCACAAAAGGCTAGTTTTTGTTTTGCACCCCTCCCCCTAGAAAATTGAAGTTTAGCTTCATACTTTGCTTTTAAAATTTTTGCTTTTCAGACCCCCACCCCCCTACGAATTTGCCGATGACAATCCTTGGGGTGGCTATGGATTGTTTTTTGAACTGCAAAATATACAGTCATATTAATCTATATTACTTGAGGATCAATATCAGTATCTGGGCAACTGCGCACCTTCCCCTTCCCTAACCGTACAGTAACACTAACTTATTAACTTATTATGGGTTAGGGGAGGGGCAGGTGCGCAGTTGCCCAGATACTGATGTTGATCCGTACTTGACATGCATTGACATCAATACATTTATTTCTAGAAGGAAATATTTTGTGCTAATTAAGTTGAAACTTACTATTATCAGATCATAACAAACAAAAGTGCAGTGCACAATGATATAGACCCTATGCAAATATGGCTGCCTTTATATTATTCTTTTTTTCGTATTTAAATTAGCCTCACTAACCCCGTTTTTGAGACAAAAATTATAAAGAATTTGTTATCCCAAACAAGGTTAGTGAGGCCATTTTGAATACGAACTAAAGAATAATGTAATGGCAGCCAATTTTGCATAGGGACTATTCTGATACGTGGAAACTACTTCCTGATAGTTTTATTTCGAGGAAAGTGAGTGTTGCCTGAACTTAACCATTGATTTTTATGTTTATCACTGACAGAGGTGGGTATGGGCATTTCGTAATGACGGATTCCATCTGAGAGTTAACACCAACAATGGGCTGGAGCGGCAAAACAAGCTCTTCAAACACACCTACCTCAAAAGCCACAGGAACAATAGCCTAATTGGGATGCTGACAATTCTTATTG
>JAHPZR010002751.1:35000-50045 GCA_019787425.1 Platygyra sinensis
ATTGAGAACAATATTACATTTCCTTTGGCTTAACAGCAATAGTTGAATAATATTATTAAGAGCAAAATGTTGAGGCTATTCCTCAACAAGCAGTTGTATCGAGTCCATTCCGCGATTCCAGATTTTTCCATAGGGATTACGTAAGGCCATAATGCTTCAGTAGCTTGTTCACTTTCAATCGCACGTGGTGAAGCGCTCGTGTAAAATACGCTAATGTTGTGATTTCTCTCGCTTACGCCGTCCTTTTCATCATATGGTAAGTTGTTGGATAGTTTCACTTTTTGGTTTCGCTTCGCAAGGTAATCTTTGCTGTGTTTCACAGGTTATTACGGCTTGCTACAAGGTTGTAAACCAAGATGAAAGGTCGACATCATTTGTTGTGATAATGACTAGTGACTCTGTACGTTGTCATTAAACTCGTTGTGTTTGGAAAGCTGTTTTATCTTACATCGACGCCTTTCGCCGCTTTATATGTCCGGCCCGGACATTGTTGTAATAACCATATGAGTTATCGTCTCTTGCTGTGGAATTTGTGCTTGTTTACGCTGTTTACGAACTTAACTGGACAATCGCCGATTCAGCGAAAGAAACCGCTGCCGTTCAAGATTTGCCGTGTCATGTCGCAAAGTGGAATTCTCTACGAAAGGTTAGAGTCGTTGGAAAGATCTCGCCGTGGGCATTTGTCAACTATCACAAAGGTGTGTAACGCTCTAGATGAAACTGTGAAGGATTTTGGAAACGTTGTAAAGGTACGAACTGAACAAAAACAACTTAATACCGCATGGGAGCAGTACTGTGCATGCTGTGATAAATATAATGATTTGCTTGACACTTCCTGTGAGAAATATCAAAGTGTTCTGAGTGACCGTGATACTCAACGCGTAAGGGTACAAGCTTACAATGATAAGATTGAGCAATTTATTCTTGATGCCGCCGAATTTTACAATAATCAAGTGTCTGAAGAAATAAGACAGGAAGAGAAATATTCCCAGCCGGAATCTGTGAAATCCCAAAAGAGTTATGCCTCAAGATTGAGTGTGTCTAGTTCGAAAGCACGTGAAGCTAAAGTCCAAGCTGCAAAGGCAGCATTGATGCAACAACAAGCTGAAGAAAGAAGTAGAAGGGCAGTTGAGCTGGAGGTGAAAAGAGTTGAGATGGAGATAAAACGAACGCAATTGGAACTGCAACATAGACTAGAACTAACCAAATTGGAGGCTGAAAAGGAAGTTGTGGCCGCAAGGGATCAGGCAGAACTAGCCAAACTAGAGGCTTTTCTGGCAGAACAAGAAATGTCTGAACTGACAAATGAAAAAGAGGGTATTAAGTGGTCTCCCAAAGTAGAAGAATTTCATCCAAAGGACGAACTGGTGCAAAGTCTTGAAGTGCCAGTCCTATCTTTGCCTTCAGTTATTTTTAGTAGCTTTACTCCTGCACCTGTGTCAGTTACAAACCCACCTCTTACATCTACACCTGCTGTAGAAAACCCTGCAGCCACTACCTCCATGCATGCTACTGGAGGAATCTGTTTTAGTGATCCACCTGTGGTTCCAAAAATGCAACTCAAGCCAGCCGTTCATGAAAGTAATATGCCCAAGCCTGTCAAAGGTGATTGCCAAAGGGAATCCAAGTCACAACCGTTGACTTTTGTGACCTCTGTCAGTGCGCCGTCTACGGTCACGCCCAATGTGTCTAGTGCAACTCTGAATGAAAGCCTTGCAGCTATTATGTCCTCAATGGAAAGGATAAGTGCTTCTCATGATCTCCCTCATGTGCGAGTCCAGAAGTTTGATGGATCACCTCAACAATACCCTTCCTTTCGCCAGAGGTTCGAACAACTGGTTGAGGCAAAACCACTTGATGATGCTGTCAAAATGACTCGCCTATTACAATTTCTAGAGGGACCTGCGCTTCTTGCAGTTCAGCGATACGAGACATTGCCAGGTGGTTTGGCAAAGGCTCTTAAGACGTTGAAGGACCGGTTTGGTCAGCCATTCCAAGTGGTGAGAGCCTCTGTGGAATCTCTCACTAAGGGACCTGTCATACAACCTAATGACAAGGACAGTTTGCAGCAATATGCAGACATGGCTCAAGTTACCTACGACACCCTAGAGTCAATGGGATACTTGAATGAAATGAATGCAGACAACCTCGAGAAAGTGATCAAGCGACTTCCTAAGTGGATGCAAGCCAAATTTGCTGAACGCTTAAAGCGCCTAGAGAGTGAAGGTCACGCGATGCCAACATTCAAGGATGTGGTGGACTTTCTCAAGGAGCGAGCCTTCGTCTTGAACCATCCCTTCTTCAGTGCTGGACGCTATGAAAACGTGGTGACTAGAGTTAAGTCTAGGGGCAAGCTGCCCGTGACCCCTAAATCCCCCTTTTTTGTGAACATGACAGCAACAAAGGGTGAGCCTTGTCCAATGTGTCATCAGCCCCACCGTCTGTACCAGTGTGAGACATTCAAATCCAAATCTCCTAAGGAAAGAAATGACTTTGTTAAGCAACACAAAATATGTTTTAACTGTATTAGTTCATCTTTACACAACTCAAGAAAGTGCAAGTCGACAATCAGGTGTAAAGTGGAAGGCTGTGGACAAGCACATCACACGTTGTTACATTTTCATGAACCAAAGGAAGAAGCTGACAAGGGAACTGTGAACCAAACCAATGAAGTCAACCAGGACTTGATGACCGATCAAGGTACATCATGCAATACTTTAATGCATTCAGTCAGTGCAGCAGTTGATTCTTCTGAAGCGCTACTCCAAGTCATTCCAGTGAAGGTGATAAGCAATTCTGGCCGTCAAATCACGACATATGGTCTAATTGACTCAGGGTCTGACATAACTATGGTTGACCCTTCTCTTGTGAAGTTGCTAAACATCGAAGGAACACCAACTAAGCTTTCCCTCACGACAGTGAACAGTGCTGATGTTGAAGAAAGGGGAATGAAGGTTAACTTCAAAATTGCATCATTGGATAACAAGAACGACCATGTCATTGCTGTCAATTCTGCATGGGCTGTAAAGGATCTTACTATTCCCCTGAAACATGCAAGGTTGTCAAGATCTTTAGAACAATGGCCACATTTACAGGAAGTGCGTTTCCCAGAGGTGGAAAGGAGGAAGATTTCTATCCTACTAGGTACTAACATTCAAGAAGCCTTCGTACCTCTTGATGTAAGAAAGGGAAACCGAAATGAACCGCTTGCCATCAAGTCTTGTCTTGGTTGGAGCATACTCGGTGGCTTCTCAAATGTACAGTCCCCCAACAAGGGACAGCTTAACCTCATCAGTGGTGAAGATGTTTCCCTAAACGACCAGCTTGAAGAATTCTGGAAGATTGAATCCTATGGCACCTCATGGCCTGAAAACAAACCATTATCAGTGGAAGATCGGAAAGCCCTGAAGCTTATCGACAACTCAATTAGGCTGCGGGATGGCCATTACCAGATGGGCCTTCTGTGGAGGGATGAAAATCCTGTACTTCCTTACAACCGAACTTTAGCTGAAGCAAGATTACAATACCTGAAGAAGCGCTTCCGTCGTGATCCAGAGCTTGAAGTTAAATACAGAGATGTTATTCAAGAGTGCGTGGATAAGGGGTACGCTAGAAGGCTGAGCAAAGAGGAAGCTGTCACAGTTAGTGACATCACTTGGTACATTCCCCATCATCCAGTAACAAACCCCAACAAGCCAGGTAAAGTGAGAGTAGTGTTTGATGCGGCCGCAAGGTTCAATGGCACATCTTTAAATGATCAGTTGTTGCAAGGACCTTGTCTTACCAATGACCTCACTGGTGTCTTAATTCGTTTCCGTGAAGAGGAAGTCGCCTTTTCCGCAGACATTGAGGGCATGTTCTACCAGACCAATGTGACGCCAAGTGACACTGATGCGCTGAGATTCCTGTGGTGGCCAAGTAGTATTGATGACACACCAGAAGACTATAAGATGCTGGTCCACATCTTTGGAGCAAAGTCCTCCCCCTGTTTGCGCCAACAAGGCTCTTAGTATGACAGCACAAGACAACGAAAGAAAATACTCGCCTGAAGTCATCAGAACAGTTCGTAGAAACTTTTATGTCGACGATGTGTTAAAGTCCGTTCCAAGTACAGAACAGGCTGTCCATTTGACATCTGACCTAGCCAAATTGCTTAAGGAAGGAGGCTTCCGTCTCACAAAGTTTGCGAGCAATAGCCGAGAGGTATTGCAATCTATCTCGCCAGAGCTGAGAGCAAATCCACTACTTGACTTGGATCTTGATCAGTTACCGTTAGAGCGAGCATTGGGTGTGTACTGGGACGCGCAGTCTGACACTTTCAAGTTTAAAGCCTTACAAGCACAGAAACCGCCCACTAAGCGAGGGGTGCTTTCCACAGTGAGTTCGCTGTTTGATCCGCTAGGATTCCTATCGCCTTTTGTGTTCTCCGCTAAGATTCTGCTGCAGGAACTCTGGAGAGAGAAACTCCCTTGGGATCAACAAATTCCGGAACCGTACCTCTCACAATGGCAACGTTGGTTAGAGGAGCTACCACATGTCATCACCATTAGCATCCCAAGGTGTTACAAGATTCAGTCACTTCGCAACTCATCAGTTGTCCAGCTTCACAACTTCGCTGACGCGTCCAGACGTGGCTACGCGGCAGTTTCATATTTGCGCTTCGTCGATGAGAACGGAGTGATTCATTGTTCCTTTGTCATGGGAAAAACTCGCAATGCGCCAATTAAGGAGTGGACTATCCCTCGCCTTGAACTTCAAGCCGCAGTACTAGCAGCCCGTCTAAGCAAGACAATATTAAGGGAACTTGATCTACCAGTATGTCAAACCTTCTTTTGGTCCGACTCAATGACATCTTTGCAGTACATCAAAAATGAAACAAGGCGTTTTCAAACCTTTGTCGCCAACCGTGTTGCGGAGATCCACGAAACAAGTTCTCCAGAACAGTGGCACCACATTCCCGGTGTCATAAACCCCGCTGATGACGGTTCACGAGGTGTTAGTGCGCAGTATTTTCAAGTTGGATGTCGCTGGTGGTCGGGTCCAAAGTTCCTTTGGCAACCTGAACAAACGTGGCCTAATGTACCAGTAGAGGATCTGCAAGATGATGACATGGAAATACGGAAGTCACCGACTGTTATGTTTACCTCTTGTGCACCACAGATTGACCTCTTGCTGCAGCGCTATTCGTCGTGGTCCCGCTTACTGAGAGTAATGTCATGGGCGCTACGTTTTCTGAAGAGAGTTCGTAGGAAAACTCCAGAGTACCTCACGTCAAGTACACTGAAGCTGGTGGAATTGCAGCGAGCAAGTCGAGAAATTGTGCGGTTAGTTCAGCGCCAACATTTCCTTGAGGAGTACTTGTGTTTAAAGGAAGGCAGACAGGTGAAACGTCACAGCAAGTTGGCCAATCTCAGTCCAATCTTAATTGATGACGTCATACGTGTGGGGGGTAGAATTCGCCGGGCGCCAATTGCCTTTGACGCCGCACACCCAATGATCCTTCCAAAGTCCCATCACGTGTCTGTGTTAATAGTTCGCTACTATCACCGTGTACTGGGCCATGCAGGTCGCGAGCATGTGTTATCCGTAGTCCGTCAGTGTTTCTGGATCTTAAGAGGAAGAGTTCTTGTACGTCAGATCCTGAGTAGTTGCGTGAGCTGCCGCAGACGTAACTCGCCTCCTCTTCAACAAGTTATGGCTGATCTTCCCAAAGAGAGGCTCATACCCTACCAGCCCCCATTCACGTACACGGGTCTGGATTTTTTCGGACCGTTTTACGTGAAGCGAAGCCGCAGTACAGTTAAAGTGTATGGCTGCATATTCGTATGCTTCAATAGCCGAGCAGTACACATCGAAGATGTCAGTTCACTGGAAACAGACACGTTCATCCAAGCCTTGGTTCGATTCATCTCAGTTCGTGGTTGCCCAAAGGAGATATGGTCGGACAATGGTACAAATTTTACCGGTGCCGAGAAGGAACTTCGCCGGTCGGTTCAGGATTTAAATGAAGAACGCATCAAGAGTGAGTTACATTCACGAGAAGTAGAATGGTACAGTTGCCCACTGCCAGAATGGCGTTTTCAACCTCCCGCGGCAAGCCACATGTCAGGAGTTTGGGAAAGGCTCATAAGAAGTGTCAGGAAAGCTATGAAGGCTGTTCTCGGTAGTCCGAGTGCTCTGGTTGGTCTGGAGACGTTGCGTACAGTGTTTGCGGAAGTTACATCAATCTTGAACAGTCGTCCTATTTGTCCTTCCAGTGACGATCCTAATGATTTAGAGCCACTCACTCCAAACCATCTTCTTCTACAGCGCCGAAATCTCTTTGTACCTCCTGGAGTCTTCGCTAAAGAAGATCTGTACTCGCGCAAACAATGGAGACACGCCCAGTTCATTGCTGATTGCTTCTGGTCTCGATGGATTCGAGAATATGTTCCGACATTGCAGCAGCGCCATAAGTGGCTACTGAACAAACGGAACTTAGCAGTGAACGACCTGGTTCTGGTTGTGGACAACACCGTGCCGAGGAGTCGCTGGCTATTAGGGCGTGTGACAAGGGTGTTTCCGGGTGAAGACTTGTGTGTGCGTACAGCAGAAGTGAAGACGAAGAACTCGAGACTTGTTCGGCCTGTGACAAAGTTGTGCCTTCTCGAGGAAGCAACGTGATGAACAGAGGGAAGATGTGAACGCTGTGAAAATTGACATTCCTAAACACTGAACACTAAGACTAAGTTTAAATTTGTTAGTTGTCGGGTTCGCTCAGCCCTACCCCCCGGGATGTTGAGGCTATTCCTCAACAAGCAGTTGTATCGAGTCCATTCCGCGATTCCAGATTTTTCCATAGGGATTACGTAAGGCCATAATGCTTCAGTAGCTTGTTCACTTTCAATCGCACGTGGTGAAGCGCTCGTGTAAAATACGCTAATGTTGTGATTTCTCTCGCTTACGCCGTCCTTTTCATCATATGGTAAGTTGTTGGATAGTTTCACTTTTTGGTTTCGCTTCGCAAGGTAATCTTTGCTGTGTTTCACAGGTTATTACGGCTTGCTACAAGGTTGTAAACCAAGATGAAAGGTCGACATCATTTGTTGTGATAATGACTAGTGACTCTGTACGTTGTCATTAAACTCGTTGTGTTTGGAAAGCTGTTTTATCTTACATCGACGCCTTTCGCCGCTTTATATGTCCGGCCTGGACACAAAAGTTTGAAACCCAACATTTGTAAAACTTTAACACATTTCAATGCTTTCACTTTCTTAGAGATAATTCAACCTCACAAAGGTAAATTAAAATCAACAGGTACGATTAAAGTTATTTAAATACCTCCAAAAACAGGACATTCCTAGTTAAATTGTAACAGGAAGAGAGTTTACATTACAGCACCCCAGGAACCAAAAATATTTCAGACACATTCAAGTCTATTTTACAACATTTCATTTCATTTTTTTTTTTTTGGGGGGGGGGGGGGGGGGGTTCTGTGTAATTTCAGACCCTAGTTAAGTATACCAATTCCAGAATAGGAACTTCTTTATTCCTTTAATTTGCTAGTTCACTGTACTGAGCAAAAATTTCATAAAAAGTATCCTGTAGTATTTTCTCAAGATGTACTCGCAAATGACAATGCAAAAAACTCTCACTAAAACATTCAAGGAAGTGAGAAGAGGTCCTGACACTAACACCTGTTTTCCTAGCCACACCAACAGAAATGATGACAAAAAAGTGTTACCTTTTCTCAAATTCCTTGAAAACAACAGACATGTTTACATCAAAAAAACTTGAATCTTTCAAAAAGTAACCATGCACGGCAGTAGCTGCAAGCTCTTGATATAGGCAGATTTTTTGCACTCTAGGAAGTTCTAACTCTGCTAGGCGAGCAGCATACCTAAGAGGCCTTTTAGATAAATCAAAGGAGACCCATGGCCAAACTCGTGGATTAAGTAATCTAGAGATGAAACATGTTGGTAAACTTGTAATTATTGGTGCATTATTAAAGGCTGTTAAAACAAGCTGCACTTATAAAGCGTAGGCTTTTTCGTTGGCTTTTGTTGCACACATATTACAAAATAGCTAGGGTAGTAGAATTGCAGCTGAACATGGAGTGGGAAAAGCTAAGGGTTCTTGGGTCACATTGCACACTCCTGCCCAAAAAATCAGAGTACTTCCTCCCACTGCCACCACCCAGAAGTTTATGTTGATGTTGGCCTGCCTGCTGGGAAAATTTGCATGCATTCATGAACATTTTTCTTTTCAGTGTGAACAGACCTTTCTAACTGCATATCACTCAAGTTAAGGTTTCTTATGAGACAACACTTCTTTTCCAATGTGGAACCACTTGTCTCTATATATGTTGCAGGTAAAATAAATCATTAGCCTCTTTTGAGAGCATTTTCAGTGTTGATTCAAAAAATCTCTCAACCCATAAATGTGTTCCAACAAGCTCACAGGGGGTTTCTTTCCCCATGCTATCTTTTCAATCAGGAAGCAAAACATGTAAACAAAAGACACTATTTGGGAATTCGGCATTTCACATCCCACTCAGAGTCCAAATGAATGTACTTAAATAAACAAATCCTGCTTGATTGAATATTGGATCTCGCAGGAGATTTAATCAGCCAAACTTGAAAAGTAAAATGATAACAATGAGTCAAAGACTACTGCAAGGCTGACACAACGTGTTATATTTATAACAATATATCTTCAGGTTAAGATGTTACTGAATTATAAAATTAGGTGATGGACAAAACACTGACCCTCAGTCCATGGACTCCCCAAATAGACTACGCCTAAAATGGACTACTCCTAACAATAATATTCTAAATGAGTACTATTTCAAGTTGTAAGCTGCTATACAACTTGCTTGCTTGTTTTGTTCTGGAACCACTGCACACAAAATAGATGCAGTAGAAAGTAGATTCCAGTTGTCCAGTATAACTATGGCTTAGTTATAGTATTGTTTGCCATGTTCCAGGCTCAGGAGCCTGACTTATAATTCATTATTCAGCCATTATTCTTGTCATCTCCTATCATGTCATCTTTTAGCTTGTGCATGTGTAGTGGCTGACAGAATTACATGGAATAAAATTGACAATAACTGTGTGACATTATACCCAGGGGATACTCCCAGATAGGCTGGGTAGGGGTATGCAGACCACTTCCCCAAACTCTTACCCCATTCATGATCAAAATCTGTGATCTTTGTCACCCTATTTATGATCTGGCAAAACATTTGATACCCTATTTATGACCCTTGCAGCTGGTACAGTTACCCTAAACATAAGTTATAAGAGCGACTTGCTGTAACGGTCAACTATACCTATGCAAGATAGAAAAAAATCGATTTTCTGAAAATTTGTCAGGAAGAAGGTTTTTACTAACTTGTTTCAAAACAGTAACTTTGAGGTTGTTTGGATTTTTATTTTCTTCTCCAGACCGCCTTTTGTATTTTGCTCCTAAAAGAGCCAAACTCGGCCCTGAAATTGCACTTTTTGCGAAGGCTGGCAAACCAAAATGCTGTGCGTGGCTGGAAAAGCTAACCCATATTATTAAAATATAATGTTTTAGTACTTATTTCGCATTGTCAGATCCACATGTAATTTGAACCTGAATTTTTAACAAATTTTCACAGTTATACGCGACGGCGATGTCGCGTCACGTTTAAAGTTAGGTCAAATTCGTGGACCAAAAAGTCAATCTGGTACATGGATTTACCTCCCAAAACTATTTTTCTGGATAAAAGTATCACTTCATCTCACTTTTTATCGCAAATTTAGCTTGGGTAAATAAAACGCAAAAATTTGACAGCGTCTTGAAACCAGACACCTGAGCTAATCGCTTGACATTTTGACCTTTCACGCCGCGATTATTATCTCGAACGTTGACTCTGAAATGTTTGCCTGTGGGTCTAAATCCGGTTAAATAATTGTTTTAAGCCTCTAGATATCAGTTATAGCAATTTAAAGACAGTTTCTAGCTGCAAAGGAACATGTTTAGCAAAGGCTAATTTTGAATAATTAAGCTTAAACATGTAGCGGTCAGCGAGCAAAGAATGCACACGATAAATATGTCGGTTTATAAATCGTTATTGGGAAAAATCTTGAGGAAAACTAGAAGAATAAATAGTTTACTAAATACTTGGAGTTATTTCTTACCTTAATCTCGCCTACCGTGATAAGAAATGGTCACATTGCTGCGGCTTCATAGCTTGTTCGAAACAGTCTCGACGGTTGCCAGGCTACAAACAAAATCACAGACACAGGACTCCCAAGGTCGCGTGAGAGCGGCGGCGTTGTTTATTTATTTTAATTGTTACTATTTGTTTGGTTGTCTGTTTGTTTGTTTTTTTTTAAATTGATTGTTTTGTTGCTGTTTTTTAATATATAAGTTTTATTACACTTATGTCATTTGCTTTCTCATACCCAATCATTTTCTCTGGTAACAGGTATGCCCTCCCTGGTATCAAATTTCGCAGAACGTACGCACGCACTTGCTTTTAATTTACCCTGACCTGTCTTCTTTTTTTTTTCCTTGTAAATAACATACGGAAATGGAGAATCTTGCATCTATATTAAAGTTAGAAATTGTAATTGTCGGGGGATCGTGTGGACCAAGTGCAGACAATCCGGCAAATGTCCAGTGTGTGGTTGTGGGAGCAAAGAGTACTCAAGGCCACCTTCAAAATTTTCTGTATTTTGAGACTCTGCCTTAGACTGTGAATCGAACAATCTCCCACGAGCCACATATATGAGCGCCAACCCTCCTGGGCGAATCACTGTAGACCCCGGCTCGGGTGTGTTCCTCAGAAAACTTAGTTAGTCTCCAGGAAAGTTCTTGTGAGGAATTAATTTAACAAAGAGACAGATTTGTCAACGAACCAAGTTAAGTTTTTTTTTGTTGGCTGAGTCAACAGAACGGGAACTTGATAGAATCGTATTAACATAAAGTTCTTGGAAAATCAAATTGGGGTGTTTGAGAAACGTCGCGCTGGACTTATGGCTAAGGAAGAAAATATATACCAGGGTCATATGGAGCTCGTGAAAAAGTTTAGACATTTTTGCAATTGTGACATAGCCTTAGCCTCCACCTCTCAAGCAAGACACTTCAATAAACCCTTGTACAATCTGGCATGCAGCATGTCATAACAGATAAAAAAATAATTATCAGTTAAGTTATAATTATGATCATCATCATCATTACTATTACTATTATTACTATTATTATTACTATTATTATTATTATTATTATTATTATTATTATGATTTTGATTATCATTACCATTATCATTATCATTATCATTATTATTGTTGTTATTATGCGGAGTGCATTCTTCCTTGTCCTCTAGCTTTGGGGATCTAACAATTCTGATTATGACAGATGAACTTGTCTTCGGCTACATACTCTGGCATACATTATGACATTCCAGACAGCTTCATGATTTTTGCGTGACAGTCATACATAGTGCGTGACAATAGTGCATGATGTGTGACAGTTGACAGGTGTATCAAAGCCAGCATGCACAGCCACCTATTGCGAGGTGTGGTCCAGCGTGGCTCTCACATTGAAGGTTTACGCCGCAGATTATAACAAAAATCAAAATCACTTTGCGTTTGCCTTACAATACAAGTCAGTGATACGGCAATAAAAGTGATATGTACGTACTCTCTTACCTGCCGAGCAAGCAAGAGCTTCGATTCACAGTCTAAGGTACAGTCTTCAAATACAAAAAATTTCGAAGGTGGCCTCGAGTACTCTTTAACGAGCTTCCCGCAACCACACACTGGACATTTGCCGGATTGTCTGCACTTGATCCACACGATTACCCGACAAAGTGCAAAACCACATAAAGCCATTAAATTACAATTTCTAACTTTAATATAGATGCAGGATTCTCCAGTTACGTAATGTTATTTACAGGTAAAAACAAATCCATATTAGTCGCGCTAGAAGGGCGCTAAAACAAGGCAGGTCAGAGTTAAAGGGAGGGCACACCTGTTTTCTGAGGCATGCTCGTTGACATAGGGTAAACACAAAAGATAATTGGCTATGAGAATCAAACTGACATAAATGCGATAAAACTTGTATATTAAAAAAAAGCAACAAAACAATCAATTACAAAGAACAAACAGACAACCAAACAAATAGTAACAATTAAAATAAATAAACAACGCCGCCGCTCTCACGCGACCTTGGGAGTCCTGTGTCTGTGATTTTGTTTGTAGCCTGGCAACCGTCGAGACTGTTTCGAACAAGCTATGAAGCCGCAGCAATGTGACCATTTCTTATCACGGTAGGCGAGATTAAGGTAAGAAATAACTCCAAGTATTTAGTAAACTATTTATTCTTCTAGTTTTCCTCAAGATTTTTCCCGATAACGATTTATAAACCGACATATTTATCGCGTGCATTCTGTGCTCGCTGACCACTACATGTTTAAGCTTAATTATTCAAAATTAGCCTTTGCTAAACATGTTCGTTTGCAGCTAGAAACTGTCTTTAAATTGCTATAACTGATATCTAGAGGCTTAAAACAATTATTTAACCGGATTTAGACCCACAGGCAAACATTTCAGAGTCAACGTTCGAGATAATAATCGCGGCGTGAAAGGTCAAAATGTCAAGCGATTAGCTCAGGTGTCTGGTTTCAAGACGCTGTCAAATTTTTGCGTTTTATTTACCCAAGCTAAATTTGCGATAAAAAGTGAGATGAAGTGATACTTTTATCCAGGAAAACACTTTTGGGAGGTAACTCCATGTACCAGATTGACTTTTTGGTCCACGAATTTGACCTAACTTTGAACGTGACGCGACATCGCCGTCGCGTATAACTGTGAAAATTTGTTAAAAATTCAGGTTCAAATTACATGTGGATCTGACAATGCGAAATAAGTACTAAAACATTATATTTTAATAATATGGGTTAGCTTTTCCAGCCACGCACAGCATTTTGGTTTGCCAGCCTTCGCAAAAAGTGCAATTTCAGGGCCGAGTTTGGCTCTTTTAGGGGCAAAATACAAAAGGCGGTCTGGAGAAGTAAATAAAAATCCAAACAACCTCAAAGTTACTGTTTTGAAACAAGTTAGTAAAAACCTTCTTCCTGACAAATTTTCAGAAAATCGATTTTTTCTATCTTGCATAGGTATAGTTGACCGTTACAGCAAGTCGCTCATAAGGGCTTTTGGTGATGGTCTTTTTGATAATTATAAAAAAGTAGCTTCTCCCAAGAAACATACCCAATATTTCCAGACTAGAGTGCTAAAATCATACCCTATTTATGACCAAAGTGGCTGAAAAACCCTACCCTTTTGGGGTTGCACATACCCATATAGCCCATATATGGGAGTAGCCCCCCTGCACTATCTAACTTGTGCTATTCCTAAATCAAATATTAGACTGGGTTCCTCACTCACATTTTAGTGGCTTTTCAAGTTATTACTTTTACAGTTGTATGATCTTGATATTGATTGCTACCTCTGATTGATAATAGGCGTTGATGGTCAAATGATGAGATTTGATAAAATGAGTTTACTCTTTTCGAACTAATTTGTGTCCAGCAGTTGATTTCATGCACAATTATTCAAAATGGTGGCTAGATGCTGTACAGGATGAACATAAGCAGAAGTTATGTGTAAATTATTTAATTATACTAGCAGCTAGGAACATTGAATAGTACTCCTTTGGATTATTATTTTTAGGTGTAGTCCATTGGGGTAGTCCATGGACTGGGGGTCAGTCTTTTGTCCATCACGATAAAAATTATATTACAATATTATATAATCATTAATGGTGACAATGTTTGTCCTGTCAGTTCAATAGCTGTTTCGTTCATAAAAAATTGTTCCTTTCGCTCATGTAAGTTCATTGAGATCGCCAAATAAGACACATAATCTCTCATCAAAGCTTACCACATTTGTAGCATGAGATTTACTCATTATCAGGTCACTTTCCAGCAAACAAATGCTCATCTCTTTGTCACATTTAACGCCTGGACGAGTCAAATGTCCATAAAATTCAGCCTTTGAGTTGGCCACTGAACTAAGTCAAACATTCGAAGTCAACTCCTCTTCAATTTAGCAAAACACCTAATAAATTAAAAGCTACAAGGCCGGCACGAAGCAGCCTTTGAGTGAGTAATCCTACTCCAACATGGAGTCGCGCTCGGTTACTAGTCGGGCTAGCTTGGGCGCTCTCGTTCCGGTCGACCAGGGGCCGACTAATTACGAAGAGTGAGTGACACATTTGCATATCGAAGTCCCCGCAAGAAACTCGTTTCTACGCTTCGCATATCCACGAGTTTAAAAATGGTGAAAAATATGTGTCGTATCTTAATAATCAGAGTTAATATTTACCAGACTGGACATGTGATTGATTACAGTTACATAATTGTTAGTAACGTGAACGAAAGTAGAGTTTTCTTATGTGCAGTGTATGCGCAGCAATGTACGTGTAGTACATCAGGAAATAAATCAATAATCAAATACAACATTGGCGACGAGGATAAACCAGTATGTCCGATACCGAAACCGGGCACATCGCCTGCCACAACTCCTTCAACCACTTCAGGCACTTCAACTGTTACCACTGTCACAGCCAGTGCCACTACGCCTCAAAGTGGTTTACTGCCATTTCAGCTGTTCTACCCCTCTGCGGATCGTACTACAGTCGGACAACGATGGAAGAAATGGGTGCTTCGTTTCAAAAACCTCCTTCTAAGTCTACGGGAATTTGACTCCACTATTCGCCGTGGACTATTGCTTACCTATGTAGGCGATTCAGCCAACGATATTTTCGATATCTTACCGGACACCGGTACAACTTACGAAACGGCCATCGTTGCGCTCAACCAGCACTTCAGCCCTATCCAAAACAAAAGACATGGCGATCTTCGAGTTCCGAGAGATCAAACAAGAAGTCAACGAAATTCTCAATGACTTCTATCGTTGATTGAAAACAAAAGCATCTGATTGTAACTTCCCAAGTGTGGATGACGAAATCCGGACGCAAATCATTCACAAAACAAGGGATAAAGGCCTTCGCAGATGAGCCCTGTGGGAA
>JAHPZR010002754.1:2500-17500 GCA_019787425.1 Platygyra sinensis
TTTCAGGTGTTCAGATACTGGAGAGTGGCATGAAATGAAGAGCAGAAGAAGCTCAATCTTTGGTCTGCAGTATTTTTCTACCTGGGTTCTACTTTCTGAATACCCGGAACAGACTAGGGCAATGCAGGAACTCATCTTGCCTGCTTGGGAAGCCAGCCAGTCAGAACACAGGATTCACTTCATTTCAAGGACTTAGACTGTAATAATTAACAATTGGCCTCTGAGTAAACAGCTCATGTATGTCTTTTTGATTGTCACTACAAATTTTTTATGCACCTATGGGATGAGATTGCCTGTGTCAAAGTAATGTTGCTGGGCTTGAGAAAAACCTAATTCCAGATTATCCTTTACACAAGCAGCTCTCTTGCATAAGGGGAGGAGAGGCACAATCTTACTTTGGTGATGCCATTGACAAACACTTTTGGTGTCTGTGAATCATGATGTACTGAGAAACTGTTTTGTGAATCATGATTAAGGTCTGGTGCACTCCCTAAAAGGTGAACTGCCAAAATCATTGATTGTGTACACCTACAGTAGATTTCAGATTTTTTCCAGATTTTCAGATTTTTTTATTCTTATGCACTATTTACAAAATATAAAGATCAATTGAAAAAAATTTAATTAAATCATTACTTTGGCCAAACCACCGTAACTAGCACCTGGTGGTTTGTTTTAACTTCATTTTTGAGTCTTTTAATGTAACTTCATACTTCAGAGCACTCAGACCCACCTACAGCTGGCTTTTCTAGGAAATTTATAGCCGCAAACAGGTGGCTGAGATCAAAGGTCAATAATTACACTATCATTTTGTTTTGTGACTTGTGAAATGCAAAACTGTTGTTCGTGAAACCCTTGACTAGACCCCCCTTGACCCCCCTCATTCATGTACCAGCTGCTGCCGGAGAGACTAAACATTTCTTTCTGAGGGGAGTGTTAAACGAATTTAATATGGGGAAGAAAAAAGATCCTGGACTAGTGCACAGTTGCAAAAAAGTTTATGCATGACAGTAGACCGGGAAACATTTATTGCAAGATGGTTTAAAAATATCGAGACAGATTTATGCAGTCATCCCATATTAAATAAGCAATGCATCAGGCATCAACTGGGCTGTCATTAAGGGCCGTAACCCGTAACACCTGTTACGGGTGAGGTTACTCGATGTTATGGGTGAAGTGTTGATTGATGGTGCAAACATGCTATATAACAAAATTATTTTAAACATTTACCTGTTGAAATAAACATAATTGTTTCGTGGTGTCTTGCCTCCTTGGTTCTACTATTTATATTTTACTCTGGAGATGAACTTTCAGTTTGCTTGATCGCCGTGAATATTTATTTAGACGCTACAAAACTTATTACGCAATGCGAAGCTCCTACCTTTTGAGAAATTCCGCTGACCGATGTAGAGTGTTGTCCAGGCTGATCGATCGTGTTTGGTCCCGTGTGTGGGTGGAGAAAGTTATGTTTTAATATGAATAAGAGAAAAGAACCCCCGTCAAAACAGCCTGGGATCGACAGATTTTTTTTCTAAATCCCAACGGAGCGATGGAAATGAGGAATCTCATAAAACAGCCGGTCGAGATGGTCGACAAATACCAGCGATCACAGCTTCAAGTTCTTCAGCCGCACGTGGGCAGCCTGTAGAACCAAGTGTTATGCTACAAAGAGTGGAAGAAAAATTTCCCGAGTCTGGAAATGGTAAAGCATTTCATTCTTATTACCACTGTAACGGAAAGAGATGTTCACTGTCTGATCCAGCTTATTTGAGCTCCTCTAAAGAACTGTCCTTTACTTTTTTAAAACAAGGAACACTCAAGTCTGTTTGAGACATTTTTACAACTTTATTCATTTGATCTCTGTAAATTAACGTTCATGAATTTGAAATTATGCACTGTGAAAAACAAACAGTACTAAAATAAGCACCACTTGCATAGGTTGGTGCAACAGAGATGTTATTTCACTATTTATTGATGATGTACTATAACATATTATCACTCTGTTTTATCAGCATTTCTGATTAGGAAAATTGCCATTTTGATGCCCTAGAAAGTAGGAAAATGCATTTCCAGGGGTTTCATGTTCAAAAAATTTCTTGGGGGACGTGCCCCCACACCCCCCTAGATGCTCAGGCCCTTTTGGGCCTTCGAAACATGGCCACTGGCCACGTATTTCACTGCTACGGGTGATAACTTACATGCAACAGCTGCTTCAAAACTTAATGACAGCCCTGATCAATATTCTGCCAAACAAATATCTAAATATAAACTACTGTAAGTTATGACATTATTTATTACTTAGTACACTTTTGGCTTACAAGTGTTTATAATTAATATTATCTGTACAAATAATGGCGACACCATTTGTAAAGGATTTTGTAAGAGATATTGCAGCAGGATCATGTGGAAATAAACAGTTAGTTATCGTATTAAGAGCCAATTTCTCTAAGAATCAAGAATGAGAGGACAGTCGTGAAATTTTGGATTTTTTCATATTTTGCTCAAATAACCTCTATAGTGAGTTGTTTTCGAAAATACCATTCAAAGGTTCTGAACGGCTTTCGTTTTTTCGAAATCGAGGAAAGTTCGAAAATCGCCATTTTAGCCTCCAGCCGCCACCGAAAATGGCGGAAAATTGTGCATATTCTTTTCGCTCGTAAAGATCAACGCGATAATATCTATCAATGTACTTTGGATATATGATAGTGCATGTCTTGGTGTTTCGAAAGCATTAATTTGATTTGGAAAACCTTCTTTGTTTATAATATTTTAGGCCGATCCAAATACCTTTATCGAAGCTCTTGAGCGGAAAGGCTAATTTTAGCTAATTTCAAGACCACCAAAAGCCCACTGGTACATTGAAATTGAAGTCGAAACTACAATTTTCTGAAAGCCCATATTCTATAGTATTTTGTGTAAAAGTCTCTTCCGCGGCCCGGAAAAAGTACCCCGTCGAGAGATATCAACGTGAAGTACATTTTGGAGCATTCGTCATGAGTGAAACGAACATGGAACATGGAACTTACGCAGTGACTTTCATCAAGAACGAAAACAGGCGAATGGAAACATTTTTCGTTATTTCGGATGCTTTAACCTTGTTTTTACACACGGTTATATTCCCTGTAGATAACAACATTGAAAAGTTTGGGAACATTCGGAGTAAAATGAAGATATGGGCTGCGTTTGGGTACATGTAATGTTATGCAAATTTTTTGAGTGAAACGAACATGGAACTTGAACAGTGAGTTTCATCAAGATTGTGAGTATCTGATATTTGCTCTGAAATGCCAAGCGATTGGAAAAATTCTTTTGGATTCTTAGCAGAGGAACTTTCGAGATTGATCCGAGCTTTTTGACTGCTGGGCATTCATTTTTGCGTACTGGAGACAGTGACCGGCAGTGTGATCACGCAAAAATCGAAACTGTGGTGCTGCGTCGGTGGGACTATTACAAGACTAGATTATTTGGCATTAGCCCTTTGTCGGAGCAAATCCAACGAAGGCTAACGTTCGAAACGTTAGCTTCCGATTCACGTGAGGGGACATCCCCCGCAACCAATCCCCTCATGTTAACTCTGAAAGGGACTTTTCCCAGGGAAAAGTCCTGGAGACTTGTCCCTAGCGGCAAATTCTGTGAGAATTTTACCAACAAAGGTTGTCCGGTCAATCGCACTACGAGATACTACACCGTGCAAATTCGAATAACTGCTTGTTTCTTGAGAAGCACGCGTACGCGCGCTACCAGGTAATTGCAGTCCCAGTTCAGAAAATCCCGCAAACGTGGAGTGTGTAACTATCGGCCAGTGTACAAAAGAAGTCAATGGTCATCTGACGTTTTGTAAGGTAAGTGACGATGTTGGCGTGGACAGTGAATCCAAACTGTTCCTTGCTCGTGCAGGTAGGGTGTCTGCATTGTATAGTCCTAACTAAGCATGATCACCATAGAGACCGTAAAAGGCACCGAAATTTAGATACGTGGGTTGCGCTTACATACTCAGTTACTTTCTGTTAAACTAAATAGGTTATGCCTGCACAACGGTTTTTGCCAGGACGATAATTTATTTGTAATTGAAACTTTGCTGAAAATTCAATTTTATACTTTCAAAAGTCACGGCTATTGTCAAGGCGAACTACTGCATAAGGCATTAAGATATTGTTACTCAGTGTTGAACTTTAATAGTAGGTAAAAACACTGGTATTGTCGCATGAGCAGTTGTTAAATTTAATTGTCGTTGAGTAACTTTAATTTTTGACCCTGTCAATGACCTTTGCACGAAATGTTGACCTGCATTAATAAGCACTTAATGACTGGCCACAAGGGAAACAGTGAGTTTTGTTTTCCCGAGACCCGAGGAGAAACAAAACTCACTGTTTCCCGAGGGGCAAGTCATTAAGTGTTTTGTTATAACTCCCGACTCAAATATAGAAAAGGCTCCGAAAAAAAAATGATTCGCTTGACGCCATTGCGTACACTGGCCACACTCGCAAAATTGAGCGGCTGCCAAAACGAGCCAAAACCAACCTGTCCTATCGAAAAATCACGATAACAGTCTTTTTCTTTGCAGCTAACAAAAAATATAGACAGTACTAAAGTTGCTTTGGCGTCTTCTAATGCTTTACTTGAGCATTTTGAGCTTGATTTGATCAGGAGCAGCATATTTTGTTGTAAATTACACAAATACTTTCCTACATGGCGATGGCGATCGACAAGCGAGTTGACGAACGTGGGCAACCCATTTTTGGCGCCAAACCAAAAGCTTGGAGACACAAAACGTTCATATTTTCCCTTTTGTTAATCTGCACGATATGTTTTTGCGACTATAAATCCCTTTTCTTGAATGATCAATGCCGTCTCTAATAAGAAACGTTGTCCTACTTCAATGGCTTTTCAACATCAGGCCAACTGGTAGACAAATTTCCCGCGGTTTCAAGGTGCCACAACTTGATCACGTGCGAGTTCAAGGTGTTGTTTCCCTAGGCCGTCATTGAGTTTTGTTCGCCCTAGGGCGTCATTGAGTTTTGACCAGTGGCACGTGTCACATTCTCCTCCAATCAGGAAACGTATTTGAGTTGGGAGGTATAACAATTAATTTTAATCAGTCGACTGATGGATACTCACCATGGTATGTTCCGCATGAACGACCAGCAGTAACTTATGAAAATAAGGTTCAGATTCACCAACTGCCTTCAGCTACCTTCAAGATGTGTAATGATGCTGTTAATGTAAAGGGCATACTTACTTACTTACTTACTTACTTACTTACTTACTTACTTACTTACTTACTTACTTACTTACTTACTTAGTCCTCTTCATTCCTAATGGAACATAGGGCGTCAACTAGAGCACGCCACCTCACCCGGTTTTTAGCAGTGCCCTTTGTCTCATTCCATGTGAGATTTTTCCTCTCCAGTTCTGCCATTCTTGTACGTCTCCAGGTGTGCTGGGGTCTTCCTCTCTTTCGCTTCCCCTGTGGGTTCCACTCAAGTGCCCTCTTGGCTACATGTCCATCTGGTCTCCTCAATGTGTGGCCAATCCATCCCCAAGCTCTTTGTCTTATCTCTTGCTCGATCGGTCGCTGCCCTGTTTGCCTCCAAAGCTCCTTGTTGCTGATTTTTTTAGGCCACCAAATCCGCAAGATGTTCCTCAGGCTCTTATTGATGAACACTTGCAACTTCTGCTCCAGTCTCTTAGTCAACCTCCAAGTTTCAGAACCATACAAGAGCACTGCCCTCACATTTGACCCAAAGATTCTCAGCTTGGTCTTGGTTGTTAGTGCTGTGGATCGCCATATTGGTCTCAACATTGCAAATGCCTGTCTTGCCTTTCCAATTCGTGCCTGAATGTCCTCATCAGTGCCTCCCTTTCTGCTCACAATGCTCCCAATGTATGTGAACTAATCCACTTCCTCGATCGGCCCCCCTACAACCGACACACCATCATTACGTTTGGTACCAATACGCATCAACTTTGTCTTGGTGGCATTGATCTTCAAGCCTACCTTCGCACTTTGTACCTCCAAGGCCTGTGTCTTATCCCTCATATCCTGTATTCTGTGCGACAGTAGGGCCAGATCATCGGCAAAGTCAAGGTCTTCTAAGGATGTCGTAAAGGTCCACTGAATACCTCTCTTCCTGTCAAAGGCTGTCCTTGTCACCCAATCCAGGGCAGCCAGAAACAGCAGTGCCTATTTTCGTTATTGATTAAAAGTCACTGTTCAAGTTCCATGCTGGTTTCACTCAAAAAATTTGCATAACATTACATGTACCCAAACGCAGCCCATATCTTCATTTTACTCCGAATGTTCCCAAACTTTTCAATGTTGTTATCTACAGGGAATATAACCGTGTGTAAAAACAAGGTTAAAGCATCCGAAATGACGAAAAATGTTTCCATTCGCCTGTTTTCGTTCTTGATGAAAGTCACTGCGTAAGTTCCATGTTCCATGTTCGTTTCACTCATGACGAATGCTCCAAAATGTACTTCACGTTGATATCTCTCGACGGGTACTTTTTCCGGGCCGCGGAAGAGACTTTTACACAAAATACTATAGAATATGGGCTTTCAGAAAATTGTAGTTTCGACTTCAATTTCAATGTACCAGTGGGCTTTTGGTGGTCTTGAAATTAGCTAAAATTAGCCTTTCCGCTCAAGAGCTTCGATAAAAGTATTTGGATCGGCCTAAAATATTATAAACGAAGAAGCTTTTCCAAATCAAATCAATGCTTTCGAAACACCAAGACAAAGTTGATGCGTATTGGTACCAAACGTAATGATGGTGTGTCGGTTGTAGGGGGGCCGATCGAGGAAGTGGATTAGTTCACATACATTGGGAGCATTGTGAGCAGAAAGGGAGGCACTGATGAGGACATTCAGGCACGAATTGGAAAGGCAAGACAGGCATTTGCAATGTTGAGACCAATATGGCGATCCACAGCACTAACAACCAAGACCAAGCTGAGAATCTTTGGGTCAAATGTGAGGGCAGTGCTCTTGTATGGTTCTGAAACTTGGAGGTTGACTAAGAGACTGGAGCAGAAGTTGCAAGTGTTCATCAATAAGAGCCTGAGGAACATCTTGCGGATTTGGTGGCCTAAAAAAATCAGCAACAAGGAGCTTTGGAGGCAAACAGGGCAGCGACCGATCGAGCAAGAGATAAGACAAAGAGCTTGGGGATGGATTGGCCACACATTGAGGAGACCAGATGGACATGTAGCCAAGAGGGCACTTGAGTGGAACCCACAGGGGAAGCGAAAGAGAGGAAGACCCCAGCACACCTGGAGACGTACAAGAATGGCAGAACTGGAGAGGAAAAATCTCACATGGAATGAGACAAAGGGCACTGCTAAAAACCGGGTGAGGTGGCGTGCTCTAGTTGACGCCCTATGTTCCATTAGGAATGAAGAGGACTAAGTAAGTAAGTAAGTAAGTAAGTAAGTAAGTAAGTAAGTAAGTAAGTAAGTAAGTAAGTAAGTAAGTATGCCCTTTACATTAACAGCATCATTACACATCTTGAAGGTAGCTGAAGGCAGTTGGTGAATCTGAACCTTATTTTCATAAGTTACTGCTGGTCGTTCATGCGGAACATACCATGGTGAGTATCCATCAGTCGACTGATTAAAATTAATTGTTATACCTCCCAACTCAAATACGTTTCCTGATTGGAGGAGAATGTGACACGTGCCACTGGTCAAAACTCAATGACGCCCTAGGGCGAACAAAACTCAATGACGGCCTAGGGAAACAACACCTTGAACTCGCACGTGATCAAGTTGTGGCACCTTGAAACCGCGGGAAATTTGTCTACCAGTTGGCCTGATGTTGAAAAGCCATTGAAGTAGGACAACGTTTCTTATTAGAGACGGCATTGATCATTCAAGAAAAGGGATTTATAGTCGCAAAAACATATCGTGCAGATTAACAAAAGGGAAAATATGAACGTTTTGTGTCTCCAAGCTTTTGGTTTGGCGCCAAAAATGGGTTGCCCACGTTCGTCAACTCGCTTGTCGATCGCCATCGCCATGTAGGAAAGTATTTGTGTAATTTACAACAAAATATGCTGCTCCTGATCAAATCAAGCTCAAAATGCTCAAGTAAAGCATTAGAAGACGCCAAAGCAACTTTAGTACTGTCTATATTTTTTGTTAGCTGCAAAGAAAAAGACTGTTATCGTGATTTTTCGATAGGACAGGTTGGTTTTGGCTCGTTTTGGCAGCCGCTCAATTTTGCGAGTGTGGCCAGTGTACGCAATGGCGTCAAGCGAATCATTTTTTTTTCGGAGCCTTTTCTATATTTGAGTCGGGAGTTATAACAAAACACTTAATGACTTGCCCCTCGGGAAACAGTGAGTTTTGTTTCTCCTCGGGTCTCGGGAAAACAAAACTCACTGTTTCCCTTGTGGCCAGTCATTAAGTGCTTATTAATGCAGGTCAACATTTCGTGCAAAGGTCATTGACAGGGTCAAAAATTAAAGTTACTCAACGACAATTAAATTTAACAACTGCTCATGCGACAATACCAGTGTTTTTACCTACTATTAAAGTTCAACACTGAGTAACAATATCTTAATGCCTTATGCAGTAGTTCGCCTTGACAATAGCCGTGACTTTTGAAAGTATAAAATTGAATTTTCAGCAAAGTTTCAATTACAAATAAATTATCGTCCTGGCAAAAAACCGTTGTGCAGGCATAACCTATTTAGTTTAACAGAAAGTAACTGAGTATGTAAGCGCAACCCACGTATCTAAATTTCGGTGCCTTTTACGGTCTCTATGGTGATCATGCTTAGTTAGGACTATACAATGCAGACACCCTACCTGCACGAGCAAGGAACAGTTTGGATTCACTGTCCACGCCAACATCGTCACTTACCTTACAAAACGTCAGATGACCATTGACTTCTTTTGTACACTGGCCGATAGTTACACACTCCACGTTTGCGGGATTTTCTGAACTGGGACTGCAATTACCTGGTAGCGCGCGTACGCGTGCTTCTCAAGAAACAAGCAGTTATTCGAATTTGCACGGTGTAGTATCTCGTAGTGCGATTGACCGGACAACCTTTGTTGGTAAAATTCTCACAGAATTTGCCGCTAGGGACAAGTCTCCAGGACTTTTCCCTGGGAAAAGTCCCTTTCAGAGTTAACATGAGGGGATTGGTTGCGGGGGATGTCCCCTCACGTGAATCGGAAGCTAACGTTTCGAACGTTAGCCTTCGTTGGATTTGCTCCGACAAAGGGCTAATGCCAAATAATCTAGTCTTGTAATAGTCCCACCGACGCAGCACCACAGTTTCGATTTTTGCGTGATCACACTGCCGGTCACTGTCTCCAGTACGCAAAAATGAATGCCCAGCAGTCAAAAAGCTCGGATCAATCTCGAAAGTTCCTCTGCTAAGAATCCAAAAGAATTTTTCCAATCGCTTGGCATTTCAGAGCAAATATCAGATACTCACAATCTTGATGAAACTCACTGTTCAAGTTCCATGTTCGTTTCACTCAAAAAATTTGCATAACATTACATGTACCCAAACGCAGCCCATATCTTCATTTTACTCCGAATGTTCCCAAACTTTTCAATGTTGTTATCTACAGGGAATATAACCGTGTGTAAAAACAAGGTTAAAGCATCCGAAATAACGAAAAATGTTTCCATTCGCCTGTTTTCGTTCTTGATGAAAGTCACTGCGTAAGTTCCATGTTCCATGTTCGTTTCACTCATGACGAATGCTCCAAAATGTACTTCACGTTGATATCTCTCGACGGGGTACTTTTTCCGGGCCGCGGAAGAGACTTTTACACAAAATACTATAGAATATGGGCTTTCAGAAAATTGTAGTTTCGACTTCAATTTCAATGTACCAGTGGGCTTTTGGTGGTCTTGAAATTAGCTAAAATTAGCCTTTCCGCTCAAGAGCTTCGATAAAGGTATTTGGATCGGCCTAAAATATTATAAACAAAGAAGGTTTTCCAAATCAAATTAATGCTTTCGAAACACCAAGACATGCACTATCATATATCCAAAGTACATTGATAGATATTATCGCGTTGATCTTTACGAGCGAAAAGAATATGCACAATTTTCCGCCATTTTCGGTGGCGGCTGGAGGCTAAAATGGCGATTTTCGAACTTTCCTCGATTTCGAAAAAACGAAAGCCGTTCAGAACCTTTGAATGGTATTTTCGAAAACAACTCACTATAGAGGTTATTTGAGCAAAATATGAAAAAATCCAAAATTTCACGACTGTCCTCTCATTCTTGATTCTTAGAGAAATTGGCTCTTAATACGATAACTAACTGTTTATTTCCACATGATCCTGCTGCAATATCTCTTACAAAATCCTTTACAAATGGTGTCGCCATTATTTGTACAGATAATATTAATTATAAACACTTGTAAGCCAAAAGTGTACTAAGTAATAAATAATGTCATAACTTACAGTAGTTTATATTTAGATATTTGTTTGGCAGAATATTGATCAGGGCTGTCATTAAGTTTTGAAGCAGCCTGTTGCATGTAAAGTTATCACCCGTAGCACGTGAAATTACCGGTGGCCAGTGGCCCTGTTCGAAGGCCCAAAAGGGCCTGAAGCATCTAGGGGGGGGTGGGGGCACGTCCCCCCAAGAAATTTTTTTGAAACATGACCACCTGGAAATGCCATTTCATACTTTCTAGGGCATCCAAAATGGCAATTTTCCTAATCAGAAATGCTGATAAAACAGATGTGATAATATGTTGATAGTACATCATCAATAAATAGTGAAAATAACATTCTCTGTTGCACCCAACCTATGCAAAATGTGGTGCTTATTTTAGTTACTGTTTGTTTTTCACAGTGCATAATTTCAAATTCATGAACGTTAATGTACAGAGATCAAAATGAATTAAAGTTGTATAAATGTACTCAAAACAGGACTTGAGTGTTTCCTTGTTTTTAAAAAAGTAAAGGAACAGTTACTTTAGAGGAGGGCTCAAATAAAGCTGGATCAGACATTGACACATCTCTTCTTTCCGTTTACAGTGGTAAATAAGAATGAAATGCTTTTACCATTTCCAGACTCGGGAAATTTGTCTCTTCACTCTGTTGTAGCATAACACTTTGGTTCTACAGGCTGCCACGTGCGGCTGAAGAACTTGAAGCTGTGGATCGCTGGTATTTGTCGACCATCTCGACCGGCTGTTTATATGAGATTCCTCATTTCCATCGCTCCGTTGGATTTAGAAAAAAAATCTGTCGATCCCAGGCTGTTTTGACGGGGGTTCTTTTCTCTATTCATATTAAAACATAACTTTCCGCCACCCACACAAGGTGACCAAACACGATCGATCAGCCTGGACAACACTCTACATCGGTCAGCGGAATTTCTCAAAAGGTAGGAGCTTCGCATTGCGTAATAAGTTTTGTAGCGTCTATAATAAATATTCACGGCGATCAGCAAACTGAAAGTTCATCTCCAGAGTAAAATATAAATAGTAGAACCAAGGAGGCAAGACACCACGAAACAATTATGTTTATTTCAACAGGTAAATGTTTAAAATAATTTTGTTATATAGCATGTTTTGCACCATCAATCACACTTCCACCATTAACATCGAGTAACCTCACCCGTACACGGTGTTACGGGTTACGGCCCTTAATGACAGCCCAGTTGATGCCTGATGCATTGCTTATTTAATATGGGATGACTGCATAAATCTGTCTCGATATTTTTAAACCATCTTGCAATAAATGTTTCCCGGTCTACTGTCATGCATAAACCTTTTTGCAACTGTGCACTAGTCCAGGATCTTTTTTCTTACCCATATTAAAATCGTTTAACACTCCCCTCAGAAAGAAAATGTTTAGTCTCTCCGGCAGCTGCTGGTACATGAATGAGGGGGGTCAAGGAGGGTCTAGTCAAGGGTTTCACGAACAACAGTTTTGCATTTCACAAGTCACAAAACAAAATGATAGTGTAATTATTGACCTTTGATCTCAGGCACCTGTTTGCGGCTATAAATTTCCTAGAAAAGCCAGCTGTAGGTGGGTCTGAGTGCACTGAAGTATGAAGTTACATTAAAAGACTCAAAAATAAAGTTAAAACAAACCACCAGGTGCTAGTTACGGTGGTTTGGCCAAAGTAATGATTTAATTAAATTTTTTCAATTGATCTTTAATGTATTTTTTCAATTGATCTTTATATTTTGTAAATAGTGCATAAGAATAAAAAAATCTGAAAATCTGGAAAAAATCTGAAATCTAATGTAGGTGTACACAATCAATGATTTTGGCAGTTCACCTTTTACGGAGTGCACCAGACCTTAATCATGATTCACAAAACAGTTTCTCAGTACATCATGATTCACAGACACCAAAAGTGTTTGTCAATGGCATCACCAAAGTAAGATTGTGCCTCTCCTCCCCTTATGCAAGAGAGCTGCTTGTGTAAAGGATAATCTGGAATTAGGTTTTTCTCAAGCCCAGCAACATTACTTTGACACAGGCAATCTCATCCCATAGGTGCATAAAAAATTTGTAGTGACAATCAAAAAGACATACATGAGCTGTTTACTCAGAGGCCAATTGTTAATTATTACAGTCTAAGTCCTTGAGATGAAGTGAATCCTGTGTTCTGACTGGCTGGCTTCCCAAGCAGGCAAGATGAGTTCCTGCATTGCCCTAGTCTGTTCCGGGTATTCAGAAAGTAGAACCCAGGTAGAAAAATACTGCAGACCAAAGATTGAGCTTCTTCTGCTCTTCATTTCATGCCACTCTCCAGTATCTGAACACCTGAAACAGGCTAGCTTTGTCCGGGAACAAAGTATTTTGTTTTGGTTACATACTAAATCTTTATAAATCTTCTCACTATAAATTCAGAAACATGTTATGCACATGAGCTATGCATAACTCACTGTTGTTGTGCTGAGTATTACAAGTTCAACTGAGAATGCAACTTTATTTTAAATTTGGGGGTGATTTTGCCTAAAATTGATTTGCATGCATTTTGTTGTGGTTCAATTATTTTATCATTTTCACCCTAAATACATAATATGCTCAAGATTAGATAACTTATACCTGCCATGCCAAAATCTTTTTCTGTCTTTCTTTTCGGAGTAAAATTGAAAGGGACCTGGCAGCATCTGGGAAAGTCGTTGATGCAGATCAGTCTCTGAGGGACAATCTAAAGACATACAGTGTTTTAAAAAAGCGATAGGATTAATCCCACATGTGCATTGTTCACCAGGCACCAGGCATTTCATGATGGTTGGATATTGGCCAGGTTTTTTTCTGTTTTTGTGTGGAAGAATATGAAGGCAAGGTTGATAAAAACCTGAAAAAAACCACGGATTTATTATTAACCATGAAACAAACATTTTTGGTGTCTGGTGAATCAATGATCTACTGAGAAAAACTGTTTTGTGAATCAATGCATTTATGGTCTATGCTGGTTTGCACTCCGTAAAAGGTGAACTGCCAACAATCATGATTGTGTACACCTACTTAGGATTTCAAGATTTGTTTTCAGATTTTCCAGATTTTTTATTCTTATGCACTATTTACAAAATATAAAGATCAATTTGAAAAAAATACATTAAAGATCAATTGGAAAAAATTAGTTAAATCATTACTTTGGCCATACCACCGTAACTCTCATATTTTTGAGTCTTTTAAATGTAACTTCATATCTTCAGTGCCACTAAGACCCACCTACAGCTGCCTTTTCTAGGAAATTTATAGCTGCAAACAGGTGGCTGCATGAGAGCAAAGGTCTTATTTGTTTTTACACTGTTTTTATTTGTTTTGTTTTCTGCCAAACAATTATCTAAATATTAACCTACTGTAAGTTTATTGACATTATTTATCACTTCGTACACTTTTTGGACCTACAAGTGTTTATAATTATCTGTACAAATAATGGCGACCACCATTTTGTAAAGGATTTGGTGCCACATTTGTAAGAGATATTGCAGCAGAGTGATCCATGTGGAAATAAAAAGTTAGTTTATCGTATCCAGTAAATAAACGCAGACGGGAGTCTACCATACTATCACATTTATTCCAAAGATTAGCGAACATAAAACTATTATAACATAACTAAAGCAAAGCGCGCGCTCTGATTGGCTAATTCGGCATCTACTATTTGCCCATGGGTGTATGCTGCTGACGTAATCAGTAACTAAAGCAAAGCGCGCGCTTTGTGATCTAGCTTAATTTTGTTGCGGGCCTCGTGAGTCCACAACATTTGACCGCTGTGATGACGCGTATCGTTGTCGATAAGAGTACAGACACGCCTAAACCACATTCAATTTGTTTTTTACCACATCAAAGATAGCGAAATAAATATTTGTCTACTCGGACTTGAAAGTGCACGCGCTGCATTATGCAAATGAGCGTCTTGCACGCGTCAGACTTTCCTTTCAAAAACTTTTACAAACTCGCTCTAATATGCAGAAAACAATACGAAAAAAAATGCTTGGAAACGAGTAATGACACGTACTCGTTGTAGGAAAGAGTACAGACCACGATAAACCACATTTCGATTTGTTTTTTACCACAATATCAAACGTCAAAGAAAATTTTTCTTCAGAGCGCGAGCTGAAAAAGGCATTGCGTGACACATTGACGCGAGCAGCGGTGGTATGGACTCTAAAGACTTCTGTTGACTTTCTGTAGATAGATAGAGTAGATGGCCTTTATTGTGAAACGATACGTATTCAGCTATTATGAAGACATTGTGGGGTAGTGTACAATTAACTATTACAAGTAAAACTAAAACCTGGAGCTAAGCACTCAACAGAAGCTAGAGTCGCACTTCGGCTATCGCCTCGTGCGACTCTTACGCTTCTTTCGTCTGTCTGTCTGGAATGTTATGTGTCCAACAAATGGTTCAAACGCCATATAGCGTGTACGATTGAGATTATGGATGCACTTGGGAGGTTTGCTAAGCACTCAAAGAAGCTAGAGTCGCCACTTCGGCTATCGCCTCGTGCGAAACTCTTTACGGCTTCTTTCGTGCTTAGGCAAC
>JAHPZR010002754.1:20000-21137 GCA_019787425.1 Platygyra sinensis
GGTATACTAGGTACCAGCCTATGAAACATAGCTATGACAAAATCATTTGCTTTCAGTATTTTCCATTTGATCAAGAGTTACGACTGACATACAGATACTTGACAAAGAAAGTCATTAACACAGAAGAATATTTTCAGTTGGATGTGGAAGCTTAGTTAGGGAGGAGCTCTTGAAACAATCTGTGGGAAATTCAAATTCTTAATGACCTCAAATTAGAAAATGCAATGTCTGGAGAATTAAATGATATGATTGTTCAAACACTTGAAACCTGGACTAAATGGGCAACATAAAGATCTTTCACTCAACTAATCTTAGATGACAAAAATCCACAGCACTCTTTGAAACAAAAATATTATCATCTATACAAAATTAATGACTACTTTAACTTTTGAATTAAACAGACCAAAGGATATTATCAGAGGCTTCAGCCATGAAACTTTTGTTATCATTACTACAAACATCAAGATCCAGTAGTTTACATGATGGCAAAATGGTCTTTTTTGGCAACAAAGAATCAGACTACCATTAGGCAACTTCTCCACAGGCCAGCTGCCAATCTTCCAGCCCAGTGAAATTATACCAAAATTATCGATCTTTAATTATATATTTGGATGAAGATTGCTCCACTAAATATTGTTTATGCACAGTGAAATAATTGTGAAGGACAATATAGTGCAGTTTGATAATTTATAGCGTGTTTGTATGAATTAAACAGTGGGTACAAATAGCCTTACATTTGCACAATGATAGCAAATAAATGTTTATCGTACTACAGAGCCAGCAAGAAATATTTAATGGCAAATAAATTGTTATTTTCATGCAAAACCCACACATGCACTGGTCGATACTTACGAAAAATGTTTCAAGAAACTAATCTCCGACATATGTTGGGTTAAAAACAACTTTAATGAGATTATTTAGACCTAAGCTTGATTTAACATAAGCTTAAACGTAACCAAATACGAAATAAAGTTTTGTTGTTGTTGTTGTAAATGCTTACAAGATTATAAACTAACTTGTACTATAGATCACCAATTCGTTTTTAGCCTGTTTGGCGATTTCGAAGATCCTACTCTATTTTATGAGATGTAGACAAACTGAGAAATTAATTGGCGAACTAAATTAAACCAATCTGTT
>JAHPZR010002755.1:5000-7500 GCA_019787425.1 Platygyra sinensis
GCATAGGACAGTTAGGGAGAGGAACATTGGAGTTTGTGGTATTGTGGTAATGGACAATTTATCTTATGGTATTTCGGTAATTTAAATCTCAAAATGTGGTTTTACGGTTTTCTCAGAACCCGCGGGATGCAGTGTTTTAACATTTTGGATGGTATTAAAAATTATCCTCCTAGTCCTCCAACGTTTTCGGAGCTTTTTCCAGTTTCCGATTGGACTTAGCATTCATGGTAACGGTAAACTGCAATTCCTTATGTTACTTTTTGTTAATTATTAGCCAACCACTCCAATGGATGTTACTTATTTTGTCTAAATCAAAAATCACCAGACTTGCGTTCATTAACAAATTCTTAATTGTTATTTCAGTTTTATTTGCTCTAAGCTTTAACATACAGAGTAGTGGTTTCGGTATGACATATCGTTTCCACTCTATATTGAAGGATTGTGGTATTTAGTGACTTTTTTGCAGTATTGCAGTATTTGCCGAATTTTTTTGTGGTATTGCGGTGTTCAGAACCCCCAATGTCCCCCTTGTTATGGACACTAAAGGGGCAGAGGTCGGTGTCAGTATTAAGGAAGAGTGAACTGACTGTAAGATAGATAGAGTAGTACAATATAGCAGAGTCGATAAGGAGCATTTCCTCTGTGCTACATGAGAAAATTTATAGGCATGGCACACTAACAGTTAATTCTTGATGCCATGTCAAAATGTTTAATGACAGACTTACCATTGATAATTGGAGGCATTGAGAGAACAACACCATTGGCATCAAAAATAACAGGATAAACTGGTTTGTCCCTTATGATTGGCAGGTACTGTTTTAAATGGCTTTCTCCCTTTGTCAAGGGAAAAAAAAACAAAGTAAGCATTGCAACTAATTATTGTTAAATCCTCAATCCTTTTCACTTATAATTTGTCACACTATCCAGGTCATCTGCCCCAATATAGATATTATGTGCAAATATGATGATAAATCAAGGGAACATATCCTAGCTGGAGATGTCTTTAATCCTTAGCATATATTTGATTGTCAGAATGTCTTGATGTGGTAAAGACAAATAAAATTTGGATCACCCTTTGAGAGTTCTTCATATTTCTCACACCAAGTAAATTTCATAATTGAAAGGGTGAGTGCAAAACCATGCTAAGTGACGATTCTAAGTGGTTTTCTTTTTTCTGCGAAAGCGCCTGAAATTTTGCATGCCACTTTCAATTGAATAGAAAAACATCACCCTTTTTTTTTCGCTGGTTTGCTCTTTGTTTTCGAGATATTACGTATGCAAACAACCCTCAGTGATCTGTTGTTGTATGAAAAAACAAAAGAAACCTTTTGTTTCGCTAAAGGATGAAGTCACTACAAGGCTGCTGCCTAACAGGAGCCCGGCAGCCTGGGGCACCCAAGAAAGTCCTTTGGGCGCCTAAGTTTTTGAAGCATCTCCCAAAACATTACTTGCTGGGCTCCTAACTTTTTGGCTTTTGCCCTTCTGGGCTCCTTGAAATATTGTTAGGCAACAGCCTTGCACTATAACACAATAATTTCCCACCACTGCTTCGTTAGCTCAAGGGGATAACGCGCCGAACGAAGCTGTGTCGAAGTTGTTTTGATGTGACATTTGAGGGCTCAATTCGAGGTCGGTGAAATCTTTTTTTTTTGGTTGTTGTTTTTCTTCTTCTTTCAAAATCCTTCTTTGTGTCTTTGTAATTGAATTGCCGTTTGTACTGGTCGGCTTTTTGGTGCGCAAAGCATCGATTACTTCGATAACACAAATTCAGAGCTTACTTGTTAATTAAGCAGAGTTTCCTCGTTATTTCCACCAATATTTGAAGCTTATTCGAGGAATATTTGCACCTGCCTGGTAGGAGATTTGGCATCATTAAGCCTTTGACCCTCGTTAAGTCACCAAGCATTCCTCAAAGAACCGAGGAGTGTTTTTGTTCCAAGATCATGGTTTAAGTCCACTGTGAACTTAGCCATTGAAGAACAAGTGAGCCAGGCAGTAGAGTCTAGAAACGCTTCTTCTTCCAAAACAAAGCATCCGTCCTGGACTTATGGTTCATTTGCCAAACTTCGGGTGTGTCAGTTTTGGAAATTAGAACTGCTTTCTAGACTCTTATTATTTTCTTGAAATCAGCCATCCAAGAACCTTCGCTCCAAAAATTTCTGGAATATCCCATACTAATCTTTCATACGTAAAGCGCCGTGAGCATTGTGTGCGTGACTTATAGCTCGCCTTAGTGTGACTCAGACACGGCTGGGAACTGGCAAGAAAGGCCAGGCAGCAAAGTCTTTGAAATTTGACCTGTACCGAGTGCTTAGGTGAAAAGTTGCCAGCGAAATTAAGCAGAATGAAAGCCATTTTTACGGGCCAAACAGAAGCCAAAGACAAATTGCAGGTGGGTTAAATTGGCAAGCAAGCGTTCCGTGAGTGTGTATCGTGGATTTCCAAGCTGATGATTACTTTGAGTTGTGACAGGATCGAGCCCGCCGCGAAGAAAAACTAA
>JAHPZR010002755.1:12500-20141 GCA_019787425.1 Platygyra sinensis
CATTGCATGGCTTTTTGTTTGGATGCACAGTTTTGTTCCCTGCACACGCGTTTCGTTAAAACGTATCACTTGCCTGCACAAGTTTACAGAACGAGGTATACATTGCATGGCTTCTTGTTTTATTTCTTTTGTCTGCAAGCACGTTTCTAGCCATAAAGTCGAGTCGTCTTCTAGCAGTAACGAGTTGTGTCAACTCGTGTCGAGTCGTGACGACTCGACGACATTTCCACCCCCCCATTCACGCAGTATGACCATTTCCGGTGACTGTAGTCAGACTTCCTGTAAGGTTTGTCAACTTCCTGTAAGGATGACTTTACGAATTTCACGACATGACTTTTGCCAAGACGACTTGTGACTCTATACATAGGGATGACTCGACACACTTTGAGTGTGTTGGACATGAGTGTGATAATTTGATGATAGTTACACAACTAAAAAATATTCAGCAGGACAACATCAAGAATTGCCAGCGCTCATAGTTGTCACGTCTGTGTTATGTAATGTTGTTCCACATGATTTAGCACGAAAAATTATTTTGTCTTTACCCGTAAGAAACTGCACGATTTTTGCACAAGCATGTGTTGAAGATCTAATTTTTCTATTGAAGTGGATGATGCTTATTTTTTTGTGTTTCAACAGTTTCCACATTGGAGTGCGTGATCAATAAAACGAAACTTTCCTTTATGCAAATTTTTGTTTATTAAATTAGCTTCGTTCGTCGCATTCGCTACTTGCACATGACCCATAATCCTTTGCATTGTTGGGGGGTAACCAGTAGAAAAAATGTATGGTATCATGACAAAAATTAGTTCGGTGAGCTCGCAAAACCAGCTACTAATGCTTAAAAATGCATTAGAATTTACCAAAATCATGATAGGAGAAATTTGTACTAGTTTATAACTAAATGTAGAGAAATTTTTTTTTGTCCATACATCGTCTTGTAATTTTACAGACGATGTATGGACAAAAAAAAAAAAATTTTTAAGCATTAGTAGCTGGTTTTGCGAGCTCACCGAACTAATTTTTGTCATGATACCATACATTTCTTCTACTGGTTACCCCCCAACAACGCAAAGGATTATGGGTATGTGCAAGTAGCGAATACAAGATGTTTATCAGCACCATATTTGGCGACTTGCTCGTATTAAATTGTAATCATTCGATCAAAATTTGGTGACGACGAAAGTTTAAAATAAGAACCCTTTTGTTCCGAAACCTATTTCAGTGGTCTTGAAAGAAATTTCTAAGCGGTTTTAACACGTATGTGGTTAATTTATAACAGGATTTCATGATATCACAAGTTCGCTAAAAAGAGTACGTGACAGCTTAATTTAGTAACTCGCTTCGCCGCCCGTGTCCGGTGAAGTGAATATTGAACGAGAGAGATTTAAGATGAAACTGTTTGGCAATTATGCGGATTCCCTGGAACTGTTAATTATTAACTGATTAAACCATGAAATGGAATATTAATTAACTAATTAATTAATTATTAATTAATTAATTAATCGATTTGGGCGACCAACCTGGAAGGCTGGGCGACCTACTTGTCATGGTTAGGCGCCCGAAGGGCGCCCTGAAAATTTTGCTAGAGCACAGCCTTGTTCATATCATGATTATGTAGTCAACCAAAATCATCCAAGTCTCACTTGATTAAGAGCTACAAATTTGATTTCCTGTGGGGGAAGAGCGTCAAACAAAAATGGTCCTTGAAGAGTGTCAAAATCATGTGTTCCTATGGCAACAAGACTCCTGCGTCGGCACAGGTTGTGATGGAGTTTATCTTGAAGATCAATGAAGCTGTTATAACTGTCCTAGAGAAAGGAATAATACATATATTTGAACATTGAGTAAATTTTTAGGATTCTTACCACGTGAAGTAGTTTGTGTTTAAAAGACAAGTGAATAAACTGTACCTGAGTGAATGTAATATTTCTTAGAAGGGCAGCCACACAGTGAGGTCTGACAAGGGCAGTCTGATAAAAAAAAGAAAAACCATTATTATACTATATTGTAAAGTGCAAAAAATTACTTAACTCTTATTAACCGATCAGGTCTGTATGGGAGAATCTCGACCGAGGTCGTAAGTACAGACTGATGCAGTGAGGTCTGCACACATGACCGAGGTCAAGATTCTCCCATACAGACCAACTAAGCTCGGTTAATAAGATGTTTATTATATGACAAAGACAAGTACAATTTATGTAATTCGTTTAATGTAACTGGTTTGCACTGACGTTTTGCTTGCGAACGGCAATGAGCAGAATTTAATTCTTCCGAAGTTTGCTCGTCCTCTTTAGTTTGTTTTCTCATCAGCTTTTTGCAACTTACAGAAATAAATATTGTTAGATGTAAACAGTCAATGATATTGCTTCTTAGTTTGCAACTTTTTCACTTCAAAACATTACCCGTCTAGATGCCAGTCTAGATGAGAAAATCTAGTCCGCGGTCAATATCCAATTCAGCCAATCAAATTCGTGAATTTGGTAGTTCCCAGTCTTTGTGAGACACAGCCATATAATAAATGAAATTATAACATAATCACAAATATCAAAGTAATGAAATAAGCTAAAAGAACAGACCTTTTTCCAATGGAATACCTACATTTTTTGAAATCTTTAATCTTTGCATTGGCCCATCAGGCTTAACAGATTTATATCTAGGAGTTTTCAGTCTGAAATGAAACACAAGAAATAAACAGCGATTAACTGACTGACAATAATAGCCATTAATTATCATAAAAAGCAACATCCTGACTGGAACAGAGAACAGTGGGTTAAAGAGCAAGAAGAGATTCTTAGGCAACTTGTTATGACAAGGAAATTCACCTTAACCTCAATTTGTCATTGAAATGTCTTGCCGCAAAAACACACTGATTATGAGATGAATAGTTCAAAGATATCCTGAAATTATGGTGCAACAATGACATCCTATGTGAGGACATGTTCACAGGTATGGTAAACCTACTTTCCAAGAAAAACTTGAATTCCTCTTGAAATCCCTTCCAAACACAGGAGGTCGTATCTGTGTAAAGATATTAACGTAGTGAGCTGAGCAACATATTTTCTGACAAGTTATTAATACAGGAACTATATTAGACATATTTCTACAGTACATTGCACTTCCTCGTTAATCTAGAAAATGGAGAAGTACCTTTATTGATTTATACCCCTCAAGGTAGCCCCTTCAGATGTGAAAAGCTGCCTGTTATCAACGAACCCCGAGCACAATAACATACAAAAACTTTACTATAAATATAAGCAGTACAGATAATAATATAAATTTCGAAAACTATGTACAAATAAATGTCATTCTAAAATGGCAAACATTTTAGAATGATAAAGTTACAGATTGCAAGACAACAAAAATAACAACTACAGAAAACTTAACTAAAGCGTATACAAGTGTAGGCCAAGTGTTAATTTATAATGATAATGCAATTAGAATTAATCCTACGCATGCAAACTGTCTTCCAACCTAAAAGGTAAATTAAGTTTTAAAGAAACTACAATTGAAGGCCTTCGTGCAAAAAGGGCGTATATCGGTTTTTGGCCGATTTTCATTTTTTTCAGGATCGAGCTAATTTTTCACAGACAGACTTGTTTTGACATGAAATGCATCGTTCCGTAATTGTCTTGGTGAATTTGCGCTTCGTTCTCCAGAAATAACGTATGCAAAAAAACTCAGTTTTCTTTTGGAGACCTTTTGTTCAACGAGAAACAAAAGAAACCTTTTGTTTCACTTAGTTTTATTATTCGTATAATTACGCAAATCAGTTATCGCTGCTTAGTGCTGCTCCGTTAGTGCAAGCAATTAAGGCGCGCTACAGTGCGGGTCTGGATTTGTTTTGTTGTGATGCGGGTTCGATACAAGGTCCGGCGCTTTTTTTTTTTTTTTTTTTTTCTGTTTCTCTAGCTATTTCACAAACCAAAACATCAATTTAAAAATTTTAACTTGCTGTCGAAGCTGCCAACAGTAAGCGTTTAAGTTCGGGTCGCGTCGAAATATGCCTTCGAAAGATTTGCTCATAAAGATGCCGCTTCACGCAAAACTGAGTTTTTTGCATACGTTATTTCTAGAGAACGAAGCGAATACCTACCAAAGCAATTACAGAACGATGCGTTTCATGTCAAAACAAGTCGGTCTGTGAAAAATTAGCGCGATCCTGAAAAAAAATGAAAATCGGCCAAAAAGCGATATACGCCCTTTTTCCACGAAGGCCTTCAATTGCACTGCATCAAAAGGTTAGTGATTTATACCCTGATTAACAGATTATAATTCCAAACTTGTCACAATGTTTCTCTGGTTTTTCTAGATGACCTTCAGTTTTAAATTATATATCCCAAAGATATATGGGATCAATATCAGTATCTGGGCACCTACCCTTCCTCTAACCAAATAGTAACACTAACTTATTATAACATGTTGGGTTAGGGGAGGGGTAGTGGTGCAGTTGCCCAGATACTGATATTGATCCAATATAGGCAGGTCAGGTATACCTGTTGGCTGGAATTTCAATTTTGTAAATAACTCCTTCATCTTCTTTGCCTTCTTCTTCTCCAGGGACCTAGATCAGGATACACATAACACTGCTCAGTGTCTGATGTTTATCAGTCACACAAGAAGAACCTATGTACTGGAAGTCATAAATGTAGTGTTTGTTACGTCCAGTTGTGTCCATACTTTTTCTTTCTTCAAGAGTAGGTCAGGAATGCAGCTAAAAGAAACTAAGCAGGCTTATTAACAAGCTCAGCTTGGTTTTCAGGCCTGTACAACTTTTAAAGTCTTTGATTTGTAGCAAAATATCCACCAGTCATAACCTCTCTTTCAGTAGGTGAGACAAGCATGTAGCCGGCTTCTTAGCTACATCCCTGATAGCTATTGCATGCACACCTTCAGAAGTAGGAGGAAGGTATTGTACTTCTTTATATTTCTTTTGGTGAGTTTGATGACTGCTTCTTGGATTCCTTATTTAATTCAGACCAAAATATATGATTTTCCATACTCTAGTCACAGCTTGACTTAAACATGGATACCCTTTTCCAAATAAAAACATACTCTCAGTGTAAAACATATCTGCCACGCATTTACAGCAAATACACAATAATGAACTACCTTCCTAGAATCACTCCCTTACCACAAGTGGTTGTTGAAGGTTTTATTAGATACACCTTTTGGAGCAATAAAGACATGCCCATAGTTATTCCCAAGCCTTGCTTAGTTTTGTAGTTAGCTTTACATGTTTTCTCTTTGCAACACTTTACCATAGATGGAATTCTTTAGTAAGCTCAGCTTACAATGAGAATGCACATGCAAGCATGTCTACTGATAGCCTGCATGTTCTGTTCTGTTCCTCTGGGCTCAACTTTAGCCCAAAGTACAGTGGAACTTGCCTTTTGGCCACCCTATCAGTATGGTCTTCTAGCTTGCTATTGGATCCACTTTATTGTGGGCGGAACAAAACCTCAGGTGGTCATTTCCTCATCCAAAGATCTCCTTAAACTTGTTAGACAAGGGCAGATTTTTCGGTCCCGTCGGTGGCTCGATTAATGGGTTCCACTATTATTTGAAACATCCCAGTAACCACAGTGGTAATTATGTTTTGTTATAGTGTGTACTAAAAAGTATACTTGGCGACAAATTGAGAATGCCGGAAGTCAGACTACTGCTCTGCACACAACAACATGAAATAATGTCTTAAACTTATACGATTATTCCATCCACAAATATCTTACCACTTCATCTAATTCGAGGCCAAAGTCAAAGCACAGTTCTTCAAACTCTTCATCAGCTAAATAACAAAAAAACAACTCTTGTTGGCTCACCGGAATCTTCCAAAGTTGTAGCACGTGTGCTATTGAGAGGAGAATAAATGAACTTACTGTACTCTTTTCCAATAGCCTTGAACAACAGATCTCTCTTGATATCTACAGTTGGCATGGTGCAACAAAAACAGATCGTCTCGTCCAACAAGTACAACTGTATGTAAAACTCAATAAAGAAATCCAGGAAATTTCATCAGCCTACGAACTTCCCACGAACCCTTTCGATTTCACTTCGATTTCTACTCCTCGTCGTAGCCTTCTATGATTGCGGGCTCAGAATCGTCACCAATCCCTTCAAGTTTTGCCTTCCAACAGCTAACAGCTCTTCCAACATAGCTTTCGGAATTCCGGACAAACTGGAGCACCAATATGGCGGCCGGAAAATAGTGTAAACATCTGGAACTTACCCGGAAATTCAAAATGCCCTAGTTTCCAAACGAAGCACGCTATTGAACTGTAAAATTGTTGACAGATATCAATCTGCCACCTCTTATGCTTGATGAGGGTAAAAACTTTAGTGGATTTTTAGAAAGTGATGACGTCACGTGAAAGCGACGAATATTATTCATGAAAAAATTACTTGATTCTGATTGGTCGGGAGCAGTGTAGTTCAAGTGTAACACAAGTGCAAAAGTGTAACACCAGTGCGAATTACACATCGTAATTCTGGATTATGATAAGCTGAACGACAATAGGAAATTTTCTAAGCTAATGTCATATTACGTAAAATGATGACAAACATTTTGTGCGGAAACAATGACTTCAAAGAAAGATCTTGCGGCACTTCCTTCACGCGAATTTTTTAAGTTTATATTATTAACAAGTAATCATGAGGTTTTTCTTGTCCAATTTGGAATTAATTTGCAATTCCAAATTAAACTCGAAACCTGTATGAATACCTATTCTTAGAATTCATTTCCAGAGAAGAAAGTAGTGCTCAGAGTTAAATAGTTAATAATGAATAAACGTGGCTCCTGTTTCTTTTTCAAACTTACTTAAAACTTTTCTAGCCAATCAGCTTCTTCCGTTCACAGTGGCGCACGCGCTATTACATCACAAACAGACAGAACGATTTTAACACAAGATTTTCGAGGAAAGTCAGCAAAGTTTCTTTGACCGTGGGATCTCTAGTTTATCGAGTTATACTTTATTTGGTCAATTGTTCAAAATGGGTTGCACTTTTAGTTGCCGTGGTATTCGTGCTCCACGAATCTTCAAAAGGAAAAAGGTGAGTGTCATTGCAGTCCACGAGGAAGTTTTTCGATCAATTGAGAAAAAAAAAATCGCGAGTGCTTCGCGGCTCATGGAAACAGCTGAGCGACAATTTTGCATTCTGTCGACAATGACATTTTGCTATTATGAAAGTGGAATTAACAATCACCGACGATTATCTATACTTTCTCAGGTTTCTAGGAGCAAAAGATACTTAATTTCAACGCCTCCGGAAGTCTTTCCGGATGTTTCAACGCTAAGAGGACGAGACCAAAGTCACTCAGTGCAGAGGCAGCAGAGCGAATGGCCCACAGCAGAGCGAACTCCCAACAACAACAGGCAAAACGCCGGTTGGTACACCCCGGATGTGGCCCCCAGTACTTTGCTGTTTCTGGCTGGGCCAAAAGACTGTGTAGAAGACAGTATACCCGAAATAGGTGGGCTATTTTGCAATTCATTGAAAAATTGAAAAATGATGCGTGACACTATAACAACAGTAGAAAATTAATGAAAAACTCTTAAAAGTGTCAATGAACATTAAAAAATGAACAAACGTTTCGGGCAGAGCCCTTCATCTGTGTAAAAAAAGCCCATGGGCTTTTTTACA
>JAHPZR010002756.1:0-14803 GCA_019787425.1 Platygyra sinensis
TGATTTCTCCACGTTAATAAAATTTTAAGACGCCAAATAAACTGGAATGTAAAGATACGTTTTCACAGCAAAGAATGATGCAATTCTAATATATTTCCATTAATTACAATAAAGTTACAACTGATTTAAGGGGAGGCAGTTTTTTTTTCCTCTAATTTTGATTCATGTTTTTTTTATAGTTAATCTTTGATATCTCGTACCAGTTTTTTAATGAAATTTTAAACTACCTCCTGAGAATTTGAACATCTTGAACAGCAAGTGTGCACAACAAGTTTGGGACAATATTGCTCAAAATATTTTTGGAGATATTCTCGAAATAGTAAAATCCATAAAAAATCAGTAAAAAGTTTCAGGATCTACTTTAACATCATCGTTGAAGCCTTTTTTTTAAATATTTTAATGTGAGTTTTACACAGTTAATAATCCAATATTACATAAATGTGTCATATAAGTTTAGACTTTTTTTGAAAAAAAATACCTTGATTTATCAGCTTATAAAGACATCTGTTTTAAAACACACATATTTTTTTAAGAAATTTAGTGTCATACTTTGGAGAGCTGTAGCGCCATACTGTATCAACCAAATTAATTGTTTTGTTTACTGACTGTTGTACTAGGTTGGTACTTAGTCATACTGGAAGTCCATTATATTTGAATAAAGCCAAAAAAGATATTGCACTTTAAAATTCCCAGTTGGTCATTGTCAATGTGCTGTTGTTAGAATGTTGTGCAAAAAAAAGTCGCAAAAACTCGACATTTTAACTCAGCTTTTTTTAAATGGCAATCAACAGAAATAACAAATATTGGACTATACCGTGTGTGATTTTCAAGTTGTTTCGTTAAAACGTGAATTTTTTACCGTTTTTCAAAGTTATATTTAGGTACCAGAAAAGTTCGCATTGCGGACCTATTTTGTGGGCATTTTCGACCAAAATGGCGGAAGTTAAATATAATAAGAAAGTGACTGGAATTACTGCTTTTTGCCCGGGTTTTTAAACAGTTTTATAGCAGAGGTCTTTGTCTCTCTTTTGGTGAAGATCCTGTCCAAGTTGGTCAATATTGGAATCTTTTAGCGTTACTTAAGTACCAGAGAAGTACGCATTGCGGACCTATTTAATGTGGTCATTTTCGACCAAAATGCGGAGGCTAAAATGTAATAATAGTAACCAAACGTAATATTTTTACGGGGTGTTATATAGAGGTCTTTGTCTTTTTTTGGTGAAAATTTTGATGCAAATTGGTCAATTGTGGGAATGTTTTTACGATTTTTTTTGCAATAACCCTTTTTGAGGTATATTTTCAGTGAACCACATCATGAAGTTGCCTTTCAGGCAAGCTTTCCAGGGGTAAGTACACGTCTTTTTAGCTCCGTGTTTTTTGCTATTTGGCACCCTTAAAAACATCGCGCAGAGGCAATCCAACTGTCGGAGAGTTGTCTAAGGTGCTCAAGCAGCTAGCCTGTACATTTTCTTCCCGTAGAAAACGTTGCTTCTGCGCAGCTCCGGTCAGAGTTTAAGGGTGCTCTGACCACTATGTGTAGTTTGAGGAAACTCGCAATAAGGCTTGAGGACCTCTTTATTGATGTTTTGATGTTATATCATGCTTGTTCATGTCGTGAGGAACCGTTTGGTGTTATTGTTTTGAAATCGGTTCCTTTGTTACTTAGTTATGACTCATTTGTGTCGAAACTTTACACCTTAATAACTTTGCGAAGTTTTAACCATTTCACAGTTTATTCATTAATAGCTTTGCCTCAACAGGCTACGTGCATGCCAAACGTTGTCGCAAACGATAAATCCTCGCAGAGTTAGTAACCGGTTAACGTTTTTTTTACACAAAATGCCCACACAATTATTTCCATGAGCGCTTGTTGGATATGGTAATGGTAATGGTAATGGTAATGGTAATGATCATGAAAGAGAAGCAAATAGCTTGCTGCTATAATCATAGAGATTTTTCAAACGGTAAAACCACATTAAATGATGACCAGTTAAATGTGATAGAGAAAATCCAGCATGGGTTTCAATGCATATCTTCTACAAAATGCACTTGTTGGAAAAGTTCTATGCTTAAAATACAAAACTTACCCAGAACAACGAAAATTTCAGCTCAACTGGAAAAATATTCTTGTCAAAATATCTTTTCTCAAAGGCAAAAATAACTCGTTTTGAGAAAACCGGCTTTGAACTTACAGTGACAGAAATTCTCAAAATAAAGCTGTAACAACCAAAGATTCAAATTGCGATTTAAAAAATCGAATTTAAGTAGTAATAAGGGTCTGTGGGGGATGAGGGGAACCTGTATGGAAGAGCCAATTCAGCCCAAGACTAATCAGTTGGAATACTACATACCCACATCATTTTGCGAGCCACTCGGAATAATTAAGCTGTGACTGCGCGCAGAATGTATGAAGCGCTAGAAATATTAAGAGGGAATGTCCAATAGGACCGAGCCAGTCGTGGCACATGATGAAAAATCAAAATTTTTCGTATTCTTCCCAGAGATAGCCTAAGGTAAGCCTAGAAACGTGGTGTGATTATTTTCTTGAAATATTTCTTTAAACCCGTCAAAAAATCAAAAATTCCGTTGCGGTCCCACGTCTGGTCAAAAGCACGCAAAATTCAGTGACTAATACCTTTTCATAAACTTCGCTCTGTTTAATCCGCGTCAAAATAACACTCCATTTTGAGTCTGGAAATTTATTTTTGAGGGGTTTACAAGTCTTTTGAGGCCAATTATACTTCTTTGGGTTAATTTTCAAGGCGACGACGAGCCGCTTAAAATCACTAAAATTCACTTCCTAAAAATTCTTAATTATGCACACTTTATCAATCGGCCAATTCGCTACCCGGTAAAACACCAAAACACCTAAGATTTTGACGTTTCGAAAGACGAAATTTCAGGTATAAAAATTATTTTCGGGCTTTACATCGGCGTTGAGTACTAACGCTCTCAAAATCGTGATAATCACAACACTAACCTGCTCGAAAACGAACACAGTAGGCAAGTGCCTGTAACCAGATAATCAAAAGGAACCTGAAAATGTCTTTCTGAATTTGATTTCCTTGGTATTTGGACTTAACTATCGTAGAAAAGTCATGTTTAGCTCACCTTCTGTAACTACATTCAAATCAGTATTAGTGCTGACGTATTCAGAATCCTACACGATAACCATTGCGATGAGTAGAGTTCGACAAAGTACATCCTCCAAGATAATCCACCTAATTCCTAACCTCAATGCTAGCCCTTGGTCTTAAACAGCAATCCATAAAAATAGTGAAGCCTTCCAGCGTCAGTCCCTTGCTTGCTAAAAAGAAATACTCATGTGCTGTTCCAATCCTCGCGCATGTTGCATATAGACTCTTTGCATAAATGGCGCCTAAATTTGAATGACAATACCCGTACACCCTTAGTCTCACATTCATGTGAAAATTCCTTTGTCTTCAAACATGACTGTGAGGCTAAGGATGTACAAGGTATTGTTATTCAAATTTAGGCGCCATTTATGCAAAGGGTCTATTAGCGTCCGAAGTGGACCTAATTTGTCCGTCACGCAATAGTCACTTGAAAGGATTTTGTCACGCATTGTCAAAAATGGTTAAAAGAATAATAAATAGAAAGATTCAATGAGACGTTCAAAGCAAAAATAATATTTTAAAACCAAAAGGATCCAAACGTGACCCGTAAAATGTGGCGCGGAAATTTCCCGGCAGAGAAACTGTGCATTTATGTGTTCTGGGCTCGGAAGGGACAGAGGTTGGGATTACTCCGCGATATGGGCTATCAGAGGTATGGACGGCCTCAAAGGTATGGCTTTTGGGCTGTTTATGTCTGAAAAAGGTGTAAATTTTATACACATTGGACTGAAATAGGATGTGTTTTTCACCCTGGCTTGGCATTGGGTATTATGTCTATAATCATGACTCAATCAGTTTAAGGCCTGTGTCAGGAATGCAAAGTAGAAATATGGTTGGACGGTATATTTTGTTTTACCAAGCTGAAATTTTCCCTGTTTAGAAAACTCGACGTCCTGCCTTGCCGTGACATATTATTTTGACCAAGTGGTATGTCACGTGATTATTTTGTTAAAATTTGGTAAATCGGCGAATTAGGGGCGAATTTTCAGTCAATTGATCAATAAATGAGCGTTTTCGATGCAAATTGAAATTATCTACCTTACAACGTCTGGAATGATCTTCCATGATTTCGATTTTAGAAGATAGAAATGATCAAAAGTCGAATTTTGTTGAAAAAAACGACCTTTTTTTTTTTCTGTGAAAAGAGGGTCAGTCATTCCAAACGTGAAAGGATGGAGATAACTCACCTGCATCTGAACCGCGTTTTTGCAGGATGATAATACTAAAAACCGCCACCAGTTTCTCAAATAATGGCTTTTTTCGCTGAAACTGAACTGTGTGCTAAATCTTGTTCCCTTGCAATTATACGTTCAGAAATATAGCTAATAAATTATTTTCACCGGTAAAAGCCTTTGACCCAAGGAGCCGATTATTTCCGCTTTAACAGATTCAATAGCCCTTCTCAAATGTTTACAGATGAGGCTTTTTTCTGGTTTGGGGCGGTCAAACATAACACTAATTTCATAGGTCTAAAAATATGCCGAGTATTTTCTTTTTTCCTCTGGGAAGGGTTTTGGAGTTGTGGCCACATGCCGGATCGAGCGGTCCGGGTTTGAGCCCTGGCCTGGGGCCGCATTGCGTTGTGTTCTTGGGCAGGTCACTTTACTCTCACAGTGCCTCTCTTCACCAGGCCCGGGTTGTTCAAAGGCTGGATAACGCTATCCAGCGGATAAATCGCTATCCAGTGGATAATTGTTAACAAAACAAACCACGCTATCTACTGGATAGTGATTTATCCGGTGGATAGCGTTATCCAGCCTTTGAACAACCCGGGCCAGGTGTATAAATGGGTAACGGCAAACTTAATACTGGGGGTAACCCTGCGATAGCCTGGCATCCAATCCAGAGGGGAGTAGAGATACCCCCAGTCGCTTCATGCTACAGAAACCGGGATAAACTCCGGCCTGATGAGCCACTAGGTTCGTATTCAGACTGAACTCTACTTTACAAATAAAAACTAATCTTTATCCATCAAAAGAGAATTTCTGAAAAATGTGCAAAACGTTATGAGCTGCTGCGTACATAAGTATATATACGATGCGAAAACAAACCATGCCTCTGTGGGATTCATCTCTTCATAGAGATAAGATATTCCCAAAAAGCTGAAAGACTAAATTCATGCCATGAAATGTCTCCATCTTCTAAATATAATTTTTTGCAATGAAACGACCTAAATGGATAAACATTTTTTGTTTTTTTGTACACTCAGTACGTGAAAATTTGATCAGTTTTATCACTTTTCGCGTGGCGCGTGACACAAAGCACGTAATCGATCGGCTTTACACCGCTAAGTTCAAAAAATAAGGCTATGTTCTGAGAAAAATGCATGAGTAGTTTTAGCATATGGAATACATCACATCAGTCATTTTTTTGTGTTTGAAATCATTGCATGAAAGGGTTTTTTTTGCAGAACTCCGAAACTGTAACGTATAAGACCACAAAATAACGTCAAAAGAATGGCTGTATGGAAATTTAAAGAAACAATTTCTAGCACAAAGTGTGATATGCACTGAAAAACTAACGACTGCAATGGAAAATGAACTTGTTTAAAACGAATAAGCACCAGTTTTGTTTTCCTTGTTAAAATCATTGAAGAGGAAACTTCTGTGCACATAATGTTGCAGATGGGATAAAAATTAAACGTTACTGCGGCTATATAGGCGCTAGTCCATTGTCACAGTTTGACTTCTTTTCATTGCCTATGATTGAATTGCGCGATATCTTTTCGTTAGACAGCCCCGCTAAACAACAAGTTCTTTTCGTTAGACAACCATTCAATTTGAGCCGTTTTCGTGCGATTTCTGGCCCTGCGATATTTTACGGTCTTTAAAGTTTTCCGTATCGCTTACCGCGTGAAGGGTCGCAGAGGTTGTTCTCATAGCTTTCAAATAAAACTTGTTTGCTTTCAACGTCTTATTAAATCTCTCGATTCAGTTTTTGGCAATGCGTGACAAAATCCCATCAATTGACCATTACGTGACATGCGAGAAGGCTTCACTACTTTTATGGACTGCTGTTTGAGAGCAAGGGATAGAAATGTGCTGGATTTTATCGGATTCATTGGTTGAATGTCAGTGAGAACGACACGCGCCGCAATGATTATAATTATCGTTAGTAAATTCTCAGCTCCGACTATTGCATTTCTAGCTTTTTGATTGGCTAAAAACTCCGACTATGAGCCAATAGTCGGAGTTTTACGTCATATGGAAAATAGTGCGCCAAGTTTAAAATTTTTCGCTTTGTAAAATTGTGGAAATAAAAATCGGCGGCAAAACCCGGTTTGAGAATTTACTAAAAACAATTATTCCATTCGCCCTTGTTGGATATGAAGTGATTATAACCAACTCGCGCTACGCGCTCGTTGGTTATTTTATCACTTCATATCCAACGCGGGCTCATGGAATAATTGTCATTTAGTCCAGTCCCTGAACTCTCCTTTCTTCCTATCCCATATAGGGGTTAAACCCGGGCGGGCGAAACTTGAAGAGTCCAGGATAACTTGCATGCGCATGCTCAGAACGCCGCCATTTTTTCCCCCAAAATCGGGGGGAAAACCATATTTGGAAGTATTTTCCAGATTTGGCTTGTGACGCGATTTTCTGAATGATAATATATTAGCAACAATTTCTGCATTCATACATATTCGTTATAACGAACATTCCACTGATGAAGGGCACAGTCCCGAAACGTTTGGACATTTACTCTAATTTTGGCACTTCTAGAAACATTTTTAACCTTCATTGATTAAAAAAAATGTCAATTAATCCCAAATCAGTGGAATCTCACCAATGCCACGCTAAACCACATTCGATTTGTTTTTTTGTTTTTTTTTTACAATATCAGAGATAACGAAAGAAATCTTTGCCAAGATTTTTGGACAACTGAAAACACCGACTCGGACTTGAAAGTGCACGCCCTGCATTGTGCAAATGAGATACTTGTACGCGTCAGACTTTCCTTTCAAAAACTTTTGCAAAATCGCTCAACACACGGAAACAATACGGAAACAATACGAAAAAGTGTTTGGGAAAAGAGAAATGACGCGTTCTAGCTGTCGATAAGAGTACAGACCACGATAAACCATATTTCGATTTTTACGTTTTTATGCTTTTTACGACAATATCAACATCAAAGAAAATGTTTTCTTTCAGAGCGCGAGCTGAAAAAGGCATTGCGCGACACATTGACGCGAGCAGCATGGCTGGGACCTAGTAATTTTTGATTGGTTCGTTGACTCTTCTTTCGCCCGCCCGGGTTCAGCCCCTATTCTTGCTTTTCACGTGACGTCACAGATTATGCAAATTTGATGATCCGCCATGTTGGTGTCCCTCGAAGCGGTTGATCACATGTAAATAGAGGGAAATATGGGCCATTTCTAGATTCTTTGCTGGTGATCTCGCGACCTCTCAATGGATTTTGGACTCGAAGACGACTCGGAAAAACTCAGCAAAGCTATCCCAGTGCTTTCAGGTTACGTGGAAGGTCTGGGAACTCGAGTTAAAGAGTGTTATTATTCAACAAATTGTAACACTATCCAAATATGGTCATGATGCTCTCGATATCTGTCATCCGTAGGTGACGGATATCCGGCGATATACGTAGCTTCGTACGTAGGAAGAAAAAGTGAAGTGAAAAAATGTTAACAGAAAGGTCTTAAAATGTTACGAGCTTGGAAATCAGTTTTGTTATCAATTTGTTGAATAATAAAACAATTATCCTGCTCAATCTTGCGGAATATCGTCTGATTTTAGCCGACTCGGCCTACGGCCTCGTCGGCTAAGTATCAGACGATATTCCGCACGATTTCGCAGGATAATTGTTATATATTTAGCGAAAATATCTGTTATCGGAGTCGACCCGGCCAGCATCCCGAAAGAGCAATTTAACGGGGAATGCTTGGATACTTTTTGTTCTGGAAGCGAGCCACTATACGAAAAAAAAATTCAAGGCCTACAAAAGTTTGAACGCCTATAATCAAATGGTTTCGGGGCTCGTTCAATCGGTGATCATGAGAGGAAAGCTAATTAGCGATGAATACTACGTCGTAGACGGCAAAGCCGCGTTCGACACTCACAGGCCATGAACGAACCTCCTGTTGATATCTGGATCGTAATTTTGATGTAGTGTCTGGTGAATCTATACAGATTTTACATACAGGTTCTTCCCATTGGGTGTGTGTCAGTAATATTGGCTGCCAACCCTTTGATGTAAATTTATATGGCAGTCTCTATCAAGATGTCATTTGCCAGGAAGTGGCAGATCATTGAATATTTAACGAACGATCTTCTAGGTGGTCGTTTGAATTCACTCAATTATGCACCAGTTCAACAGCAAAATAATGGTAATGACTGTGGCATTTTGCCGTTGCATTTGCCTATTTAGTTAATGGCAGAGACCCTAGGCAGGTAACCTTTGATCCCTCAAGAACTGATGTGTTCACATTTGGCTGAATGTCTGGGTTCCTGACTATGTCCTTTATCTTGGCTATTGGTCGTTATGTTTCCAGGTTCTTGTCAACAGCTAATAAGATAAGAAGGTTTTATCAAACCCTTTTAGTAAGATTTAAAACTCTGTGGCCATTTATCTTAAGAAATAAAAGATCAGCTCAGGCGGAGTAGACAAGGAACCGACACAGTAAAAATCAGACCCTGCTCGAACAAACTGAATAGCGTCAATTAAACTAAAAGTTTTAGTATTTTTGGAAGTAACAGCAAAATATATTACTCCTTGTCCAGAATATAAGCTTTCCAACTCAGAATCCATGTACGAACAACTAAGCATAGTGACTAATAAGTGACACGCGAACCAAGACACTTACCTCGGTAATGATTAATTTTTATTAATATTTTCGGTTCCTATAAACGGTTATATATTTAATACTTAAATAAATGTAATAAAAAAATACGTTTCTTTTCTTATATTTTCTCGGAAGGAATCAGTTTCGTTTGTTTACCTACAGCCAGACACCTTGTTTATAATTTAAAAAATTATTGGCATGACAAAAAACGCCCGTGAAAGCAAAATGAAGAGAATGGCATTTTCATGAGACAGCTCTTAAAGACGACGAACTGTTGAGTAGCAACTCCAAGGATTTGTTTCGCTGCAGCAAAAAATGGTAAAGCTAAGTGTATGACCACAACAGATAAGGCTTGTATTTTCTTACATTACAGTTTTACATATTGCAAGTGCGCATCGATATCTGATGAATTTGACAGTTATCAGTAGAGAGTTCAGATCAACCTATCTCGTTTAAATGTAGGTCGGATCAAAATGTGTGAAACTTTCATTTTCATATTTCAAACAGCACAGTGACAAAAGACTTTAATTGTAGGGTGCTATAAAGCACTATAGGTGATCGATTTGTTTTTCTAATTTTGCTTAAATTCTGCGGAGATATAAAAAATCTAAAATAGAAGTAAAATTTTATCCAGAAGTGTCGTTCACTTGATTAGCTATGGACGACATTACTACAATTCTTCCCACAAGCCAGTTTTAAACTTCCAGAAAGTATGTAGATGATTTTAATTCAGTAAGGGATCAACCAATTGATATTTCGGGAAGGAACTAACGGCTGAATCCAGGAAAAATCGCACTACAAAAATGATCATGATCTAACAAGTCAAATCACATGTCGCCCAAGCCACTTTCTCCCTGTACGAAGGCTCCACCGACTAAGAGAAGCGAGTGGCTCTGGGGACAAGAGTGGCCACTTCAATAATTCCGCCGGATCCAACTGGTTTAAATTAAGCTTTTATCAGCTTTTTCTTTTGACCACTGAAAGGTAACTTGAGGAATATTGCTGGAAAAAATATCTTTCGCTCATCAAATATTGAGTTAAGTAACACCCCAGATCTGTCAAACAAGGATTAGGAAACAAAACTTGCACTGACACAAGACGATTCTGAACGTTTTTTTTTTTCCCTTTATATTTAACATCCTTTTATCTGTTCTCGACAGAGGGTATAATGACTCTGACAACCTTTTGGCTAGTAATGCTGCTTGTGTCAGTGTTTACCAAGGTAGAAGCTGCTGAGCGGGAAAAGGTGCGGGTTTTAACAAAAGGTAAGAAAACTGACTCTACATTAATTAGCCTCGATGGAAGGGAAGCATGTAACAAATTACATTCCATTTTGCATTGCTAATTTGGATAGAGCGGAGTCGAAAAATCAAAACCAGAGAAATCATTCAGGCCAATCACACATCCAGTAAAGGCCATTGCCGTTTAGTGAACCAATCAAAACTCGAACCAAATGAATACATCAACCCGACACAAAGCCCTGAAACAAGCCAATGATCGATGAGTTGTGGTTTTATGTTTGATTGGATGAGGAAGTAGCGAGAGTATTTAACCAATCAAAGAACGTAGTAATGAACAACAAAGTATATATCGTAACCTTTCAAAAGCTCTCTATCCAATGATTACTAAATATTCACCGTCAAGGTAAAGTTAAACGAAGTTTTAGTCAACCCTTGTTTTTACGAAGACATCTATTCTATCGAGGAATTTGTTCGTAGTTCTATTTAACAGTTTGCACATTCGAGGTAAAATGAGTTATTTTGATGCTAATATGCTCCTTGAGCCGGTTTATATTAGCTTAAAAGGGCTTTCGTTAGACTAGCAGCCCATTAACGAGGTAGAAGGATCATTCTTGGACATCGGCTCCTACTACCTTACCGGAGATATTCATCATCTGTTTGATGACTTGGGCTTGAAAGTTGACAAACTTTACACTGAAACAACGAAGCGTGAAGCTGGAGCGAAACAATCTATTTTCATATTTTTAGGTTTCATAACTCAATTTTCGCAGTTCAAATCTCTAAAGTTTGACCGTTACGTAGCACATACAAAGAACGGACCTTCTTGTTTCGAGCAAGGGTCACTTGATTATCAACACGAAAGAAAAATCCCTTCATTCTTTTTAACTACATTGCTCCAAAGTGACAAAACGTCGAAACAGAATGTACCGGATATATCCAGGTGGTACAAGGGCCCAACGGATTAAAGTTTACTGCGATATGGAAACAGAAGGTGGCGGATGGGTCGTGTTTCAAAGAAGGGAAAAAAGGTGGCCTTGATTTCCACCGAGTGTGGAACGCGGCTTTGGAAAGGTGGCGACGACGTCAGAATTCTGGCTTGGAAATGATAACATTAACCTGCTAACAGTTAATCGATCGATTAGCTTAAGGGTGGAGTTGGAGAGTTGGAGAAACCCGCATACTAAGGTCTATGCCACATATCAGCATTTCAGTGTTGGTGACGAGAAATCAAATTACAAATTGGAGGTGAGTGGATATGGTGGGACAGCAGGGAATGCTCTCAGTTACCACAACTCTATGCCCTTCCAGGCTACTGAGGACAAGCATAATGACCCGTCCGACCATAACTGCGCGACGATAGAGGTGGATGGCTGTACAACACTTGCCTCACTTCTAATCTGAACGTAAAATACTTAGAAAAAGAAACAACTCACGGTCAGGAGATCGTTTGATTTATGGGGAAGCGTAAGTTTAAGTCCTTGAAGTTTAGTGAAATGAAGTTACGCCCGTCAACTAAATCCAAATACACGGGTGATGCTTACTTTGAGCAAAGCAAATAACTAGCAATTTAGCCGTAGTGATTTTTGAACAGGGAGCTTGGGCAAACGGCGACAGCAACACGTACAGCCACGCAAAGAGAATAACAGTAAACGAAATATTTCCGGCATGGGTACAACAAAGGTTCTATAATGAGTTCAGTTGTAACTCTTGGTACATTTTCTTTGTCATACCCCGAAAAACAACTCTGCTAAAAATAACTATAGCTCGGAAATTTTGGAGAACGTGAACCACGCAGGGATTTTTTTCGCTAGCATTATAACGACTGGTACTGAAATTTTAGCTGGAGCAAAGCTTTAGACCGATACGCGTATTTAAACGGTGCAGCCAGCAACGCCTATTAAACCGAAATCCAATAATTCATTACTTTGCTACGAGTCGTCTTCGGCTTCAGCACCGCCATTTCTTAAAGGGGCTCAGTCATGGTTAAACGGTTTGAAAAGTTTCGCTTAACTTTTAAAATTCATTGTTTGCAATCCGTAACAATCTTCGCCATCCTTAACCATCCTTGTTCCTTTTGGTTTATTATTATCTCTTTATAGTGTTATTTTCAGGTTTCCTTCAGTTCAATTTAACGGTAATTTTGTCGATGCTCAAAATAACTCAAAATACCGTGACTGTGCCCCTTTAAGCTTCCTATAAATATTCTAAGTGTTCAGTATAATCAAGGGGTTCACATAGATACGTACGTGTATTGAGAGTCAGAAACCAACTTAATGAATAAAATTTAATTGCAAAAGGTCCTCGGCGTCTATTGATGAAATTATCGCCATAGAAATTCAGCATTTAATAAAAAACTCAAACAAGAGGGTGTCATGAAAAATCGAGAGAGGTGTTACCCAGTGCACGTTTTATTTCACTGAAATTCCTGCCTAACTGCTCGTGGTCCATTACAAAATGGAAATCTCTTCAGGCGAATTCTTATAATCTAAACCACCACACGAAATTCCCATATAAAAGAGTGACAAATGTGATCGATACCATCTTAAGGTAGATCAGAACGAAAACGTACACCAAGAGGGTCCCACTGATAAGCAATGCTGAAACACAATAGAAGATATTCGTATTCCCGGTATTGGACTGGAACTAGCTTGCAACTGAGGCTCGAGCGCTGAAACATCATTAAAATGAGATTAATGTCATTTGCATTTGAAAAGACTCCCGCAATAGCCTCAGTTACAAGTAACTTTCAGTCCATGAACACGAAAACGGTCTGTTTACAAAAATTCCAATCCCCGGTGGTTGGACTGGCATGGACCAATCTCTCGCCTTGAGTCGCCTTGTTCTTCGGTCAGTGGCTGCTTTTCAGTGACTAATTGACCTGATCTGCTAGTATTTCACAATCACTACTATTTTACTTCATATTTTTAAAATATTTATCCCGCTTTTTCTATATTACTTAACCTTCAAACTTTGCTAAGTTGCAGGAAATAAATTCACTGCTCTAGGACCTCTAGGTTTAAAAAATGCGTGCACATTACTTTTTACCTCATCACCTAACATTCATATTATCATCAGCAGTTAATATTCGCATATGCACAAGCGTCAAAAAACGGACTCAAAATACAAATATTTTATCTCTTACCGCTAGTTTTTCTTCCTTAAAGGGAAGATGCACTACAAAGAATCCCGAACGCTGCGAAAGAAGCTCGGAGACAGGTCAAAGTTTCCCCTAAAAATCTTCTTGTCATCCACAAAGTTCTCCCAATCAAAGGTTTCTAAATTTCTTAATTTACATTTAATAAGTTACTTTTATACCGTGCAGGTTACATGAATATATGACCACCTGTGCATTACAAGAGTGAGATATAAATCAATTAAAAACGAAAAGTATAATAATGTAAAATGAGCTAAAACCTAGTTACAATGAGTATAACCGAGGACTTCTGAATATTATTAAAATTACGTTAAAGGCACAAAATATTCCAGATTGTCTAAGGCCGCCCGGTGTAGTCGATTTTGCTCTTCGCCAAAATATTAAAGTGATCCCACTTGATGTTACGTTGCAATATCAAAGAAAACTTATTTATTCAAGAAATATATTTGCTCTTTCTGTCACTAGGCCAAAGTCGTCGGGGGGTGGGGGGGGGGGGGGGGAGGGTGACTCTCTTCTAAAAAGGATGGGGTGCTCGTCATTCCTTAGAGGCTAAAAAAGCGAATTTGATACCTCTTAATGTGTTCAGCCTCAAAAAAACTACAGCGACAGCTTTTGTGATACCCTGTAGGGTATTGAGAGGTATCTCTTGAGGGTGAAACTAATTTCACGCCAAGCCCACAAAACAGTACCTTGGTATCGCTTAGGTACGACGAGAAACCCCGTTCTTGTTATGTGGGGGACTGCCCGGGTTATTAGATTAACATTCATATGCATTAACTAGCCTTGTCAGATCAACTATAAATATAAATGTTTGTATTATTGTCTTTAGTAGTCCGAATAAACACTTTTAAGTTTGGACACTCTCCCCGTCACGAATGCAACATTGCGCTGTCGGAAGAGAAGGATAGAAGCATTGCGTGACAGAAAGCGGGTCATAACGGACTAATGGTAAACCAGTTCAACTCCGCATTGGATCCAATAAAGGTCTTGTCTCGTTATCCTGGCTGCTGCAATACGAACCGCAACAAACCAACAACAGCTTGCGAAGAAGACGACTAACGCCAATAATTAGCCGGCATAACTGCGATAAAATCGCGATGATCATAAGGATTCCAAAAACCACAGGTACAAAACAAAGAACAATAATTTCCACCACTTCAAAGACTTTCCACCAAGAGCTAAAGACATCTTCAAGTCAACTGCTAACGACAGAAAAGAAGCAAAAACACGTTCACATTAGCTAAAACAACGATAAAGAGCAAAGAAATGGTTTCTGCTGTGTTGGCAATTCTATCAAGAAATGGCTGAGTAAAACTGTGGTGAAGAAAAAAAAGAAAACAAAGCACGCTCATGATGACAAGACGAGGCATTGGGTCAATCACAAAAGTTTTCATCACAACAAGAATCAACCGTCGGCCGATCATAATACCTTCCCAACTCAAAGATAATTTTCCACCCTCTTCCGGTCTTTTAA
>JAHPZR010002757.1:0-10000 GCA_019787425.1 Platygyra sinensis
AGCTTTTATACAATAACAAAATCAATGCGCGCGCTCTGATTGGTCAATCAGCTATGGTTTATTGTGCCGGTAAACCCATGGAAAAATCGCGCGTCTTCTCAATTATTATATATTAAAAGCAATAGACCACAAGTTTCTTTGGTTTATAGGCTGATAAACCACTTGGGATGTTGGTAGAACACTCGAAGAATTCGTAAATCACTCGCCTGCGGCTCGTGATTTACAAATTCTTCTCGTGTTCTACCAACATCCCGCGTGGTTTATAAGCCTATAAACCATAGAAACTTGTGGTCTATTGCTTAAATAAAGTTTGTCTTCCCATTAAGTTATAGGAGTACAACATTTAGCGCACGCGCTCCTTCTATACGGGGTGCAATCTACAACACTATACTAGTAAGGAAAAGTTGAAAAGCTATACTACAACCTTGCGTGTAAAAAGTTGGAATAGCGTGTTATTGGCGTATTGAAATACATTTGGAAGCTTGATTTTATTTCCAATAGAATGCTATTTAGAGTTTCAAATATATACCGTGCTATTGTGTCTTCTGGAAAAGGCAACAGTGGTTCCCTTTTCTTTAGTATATATGTAACAATCACACCACATTACCTCGTAACCTTCTTTCCAGGAAATTCTGCCATTGGAAGAAATTTGTATATTTCACGTGCGTCGGGTAACGACAGTTGGTCATGTGATGAATCAATGCCCTGTAAGACCATTTGGCGAGCAGTCACGTTGGCGTCACGCGATGACAGCATTTACTTGGATGGTACGAACACTGAAAACGATCCATACGCCTGTCAATCAGGAACTGCAGCACTTCCGGGAATCCACATCAACAATAGCCTATCGTTGATAGGAATTGGTCCCAGGGCCCAAATACGCTGCTCAAAAGGGACTGGGTTGACGTTTGATGGTTCTGACAATGCGCAGCAAATGGATGTCACCTTAACAAATCTTCTGGTCAGGGAAAGTTTTGTGTGTTTTCGAGATTCGTCTGCTAAGATCAGCGCTTGCGAATTTCAAGGCAGCCATAAAGGACTGAAGTTCGTAACACGTGACCGGCTGGTTTCGAGCATTCAAATCACTAATTCGACCTTCGAGAGAAACAACGAGTGTGTCTCTGTTGTTGTCAACGGAACAAACAAGATATCTCAGACCATCCATGTAACTGTTGAGATAAAGCACTCTACTTTTGAAGGAAACATAATACGATATAATGGGAACTGTGTGTCCTTCACTGGATGTCCTTTCAAAAATCATTCTGTAAACACTGCTCTCACTCTGGAGAATGTAACTTTTTCTCGTAACAAGTTTGTTACATCGGGCCTTATTTTCGTAGAGTTAAAGAATGGTAACCAGACCATTCACATGCAAGGAGTGGCGTTCAATAACAATAGTCTGTTAGCAACCCGAAATGGTCTGATGGGTTACAGTCTCAGTGAAGTCATCGTTTGCAGCACCCTTGCCAATATTTTTATCAATGCTAGTAGTTTCACCGGCCAAAAGGCACGATTATTAAATGTCAACACATCAATCATCTCATTGCAGATATATAACTCTAGTTTTCGTGGCCACAACGTGAAAGGGAATGGCGGTGTTGTATCCATTATAGGATCCAATCTTTGTCAAGTGGAAGTGTCTAATTCATCGTTTGCTAACACAACTGCTTCTCAAGGGGGAGTGTTCAATGTTGAATGTGCAAAAGTGGTATGCAGTTTTCAAGGAAATATCTTTACAGGTAACACAGCTATTCATAGGGAAGGAGGATCGGTGTATATCCTTGCGTTTGGTTCAGGCTCCAGCAACGCTAATTACGCGACGTATGGCAAAGATGAGGTAAACTTTAAAAGCCAGAGAAAACACAATCTTCAGCTAAATGTTTCAAAGTGTGTTTTCACTGACGCTTACAGTTTCCTTCATGGCGGTGCACTACAGATCTATGCTCATGATGCTTTAGTGCAACTATGCCACTCTACGTTTACCAACTGCACCGCATTAGGCCATGGAGGAGCATTGAATGTGATTTTGTTATTTAGAAGCAAATCACCTTCATTTTCTGGTAGCAACACATCACACATCGCTTTGAACTTGCTCGTAAAACATTCGCAGTTTAGGAGCTGTAGTTCAGGTCATTATGGTGGATCGCTGAGCATCTTTTTTTGGTCTGCTGTCGCGATTAATAACAAAATTACAATTATTAGCACAACATTTCAAAACTGTTCAACGGAGCAATCAGGGGGTGCTATATATCTATACTTCACGGACGAAGGAAACATAACTTTCACTGTCAAAAAGTCTCGCTTCTTGGATAATTTGTCGTTTCGAAACTCGGGAGGGGCCATATTGCTTTCATTTCCGCCAGATATTGAAAAAGATCCAGGATGTGCACCTCACGATGAGAACCATGTTGATGAAAAATACCTGTGGTGGGATTACAAAAGTTTTGTGATTATTGAGGATACTATTTTCCATGGAAATGGTGCAGGATTTGGTGGTGCTCTACATTTAACCAATGGGAAAGCATTAATTCGGAACTGTTATTTTGTGGACAACATTGGAACATCACAAAGTAGTCATATATACACGATGGATGGATCTGCAAGTCTTACAGTACAAGACAGCCTTTTTCGCCAAAGCATCATGGGGTTGCAGCTTCTAACGACGACCTACTCCAGGACTTCTTTCATTCATACAGAAAGTTCCGGAGCAGTAAAAATATACAACACAACAATGGACGCTAGGCCCCACGGTAGTGGAAATCCTCTGATGGCTGTAGCCAACGCTAGACTCATAGATTTTGGAAATGAAAATTTGACAAAGTTTTATTGTCCCATTGGAAGTCAAATCGAGATTCTGAATGTCACTGATAAAGTAATTACTACGTTGGACAAGACACCTTGCAAAATCGAAGTCGTGACCCTTCAGCTTAGCTGTTCAGCGTGCTCTGGAAATTCGTACAGTCTGCAGCGTGGCCGTTCGCTTGGTTCCCATTTAGTACCAGAATTTCAGTGTCTCCCATGCCCGTTTGGAGCAAACTGCTCTCAAAATATACTTGCCAAACGTAATTTTTGGGGTTTTGAAGAGCAGTCAAATCCAGCAAAGCTACAGTTTACAATGTGTCCGGTGGGCTATTGCGATTCACCCGACATAATTAACTTTCCAAAATTTAATGGCTGTCAAAACAACCGTTCTGGTGACCTGTGTGGACGCTGTAATGAGGGCTACACGGAGACACTTTACTCTACAAACTGCCGACCATCACAACAGTGCAAAGATTATTGGTTCTGGCCAGTGGCTTTAATTTATGTATTCCTAATGGCACTGTATTTCACATTAAAACCTCCTGTTGTCCCCTGGATCAAGCATCAGATCCTGTGGTTCAAAGAAAACAAACGAGCGGACCAAGAAAATAAGTTTGACAAAGGTTATGTGAAGATTCTCTTCTTCTTTTATCAAGCAGCAAATCTTATTCTCATCTCCAACTCGTCACAGTCCCTTATCAAATCTAATTTTATTGAACCAATGGTCGGGCTATTCAATTTCAGATTTCTATCTAGTGGATTATGTTGTCCATTTGCTGGCCTCACAGTGGTATCAAAACAGTTCTTTTCTGCATCTCACGTTTTTTGCACAATGCTCGTAATTTGCATCTTTTATGTTCTACATTGGGGTATTCAAAGGTTTCGAGCGCAGGGAGTCCCATCTGTCGGTCCCTATGTTGGCGGTATCTTGCAAACCTTGTTGCTAGGGTACACAACTCTGGCCTCCGTTAGCTTTACCCTGCTACGCTGTGTTCCCATTGGTACAGACAGGCGTTTATTTTATGACGGTAATGTTGTTTGTTTTCAGTGGTGGCAATACCATTTGATTGCATTTGTCTGCATATTTGTGATACCATTTGTGTTTGTGCTCTTCTGGGGTTCTTATAAATTGTACGGTAGAACTCTTTCTGTGGGACAGTTCCTCTTGGCCTGTGCTCTTCCATTACCATCATTTATCTACTGGTCATTTCTCTCTTTGTTAGGAAAAAGGAGTAATCCAATCGTTGATGACCTCTCTCCACACAATGGCCCTAGATACTATGTGGAGATGGTCCTATACGCGTCATTTAAAAGGCCTGACGATGGCAATATTTTGTCTTTGAGCTGGGAAAGTGTTATGATCGGCCGTCGTTTGATTCTTATTATGCTGAAGGCTTTTGTCAGTGACCCATTACTCCGTCTTCTCATCATGACTCTTTTTGGCGTTCTCTTTCTCCTACACCACGCCTTGACTCAGCCATTTCGTGATGCTTTTGCCAACACAGTGGAAACCATTTCTTTGCTGTTTATTGTTGTACTGGGGTTGTTGAATGTGTTTTTTGCATCTTTTTTGTCTTTGGCTGTTCCATTTGATGGTCATTTCAGCACCTGGTGGAATGTCTGTCAAGGGATTGAAGTGGTCACTCTCTGTCTCGTACCTGGGGTGTTAGGGCTTCTTATAGTAACTGTTGTTTTATCCCAGCTCTGCCGAATAACTGTTGTGGTTTGCCGTTTTTTGTCAAACCTTTTCTGCATTTGCTTTCGTTTTTGTCATACCAAGCAGGATGACGAGACGAGACCGCTATTGACCCCAGTCAGCTAAGCTGTTTTATCGCTTGCATGTAGTAACTGATTTCAAATACCAATTGCGTTTTCAATTTCATTTTCAATCTGTATAGAAAACGCGTGATTTGTCATCTATTTACGAAGTATGTAGTAACAGAACTGTATACACATGAAACCCAAACTGAGTAAAATGTAACAAGACAAAATTGATTATCCTGCACGGTAATTAAAAAGAGTTTCCGTTAATTGCAAACGCTGTTTTAGCGATCAATTTCGCTGTTTTAGCATCAATTTCTAGCGAAAAATTTATAGCTGAGTAACTGGACACATACTGGTGGCTCATCTTTAAGCCGACAATTTGTGAGTCCCGGAGTAACCACACGTCATAGTTGGTAGATGAACACTTGTAAAGGTGATTACGATCAAACTCAAAACATGTTTATACAAAACTTAGTAATAGGGAGGTGTAACCGCTACGTAATGAAGTAAATGTGAGCACAAAAGTCTGGGTTGATTATCAGTTGTTTGCAAAAGTCATGAATTCATATTTGCGTAACAACCACTCTTATCATAACCCTATGCCTTAATGAGTTATGAGTTGTGGGTGAAAACATTTTGCGTGTGGAAACTTTTCGCGAGTGGATCCGCTGAGGAATGGTGATTTCTCGCGTAAACTTGTGAGAAATGAGTAATTTGTATACCAGGGGCGTATGGAGAGTTTTCAGAATCTTTCGGTGCCGCTTTTTTCAGGCGATGGGGTGTTGGCTACAGAACTACGTAGCTACCCAATCTGGTGAAAGGTCGCTCAGTAGTTGGTTTCAAGGTCATTCCACTGAAATAGAACCTGCACTGAGATTTTAGTTAAACTTTGCCTATTGATTATTTTATTACAGGAACTGAAATTTTGAAATAAAAAGGAGGGTTCCCCAAGATCGTTTAGGAGCAACAGAACCTTGTTTTACCCACTAAATCCTCACGATTGATTGCTGAATTCACGTTTCCGACGATTGTTTCTAGTTCTGCACTGAGAATTGGTCCATATTTATATTACGTACATCAAATTTATTATTCAATTCAAAGCAACAGAAATACTCTTTTCGAGAAAATTACGATTTACCCCAATGGCGAAGTCCAGCCATAAAGAAAAAGCCGCCATTTTTTTAATGCGCCCGCGCTGATCTCGCGTGAAATTATGTGCAGTAGAGTTGCGCAATGCAATATAGGGGAATGACCTTAAGCGAATGAGAACTGTAAATAGGTCAAGCCCGAACTTGGAATTAATTTGTGCCCTAAGTAGAGTTCAAAGTTTAGTTTTGCGCAAAACAGACTTCTTTACACTCGCGCATAAGCACAACCCAAAGCCGACATACGCAGAAGCAGTGTGATGTTGACAACTAGCCCTTTAGTTATGATAATTAATTTCCAAACAAAAGACGCTACTTAACAGCACTCTACTGACACCAGTGCATGGTTGCTCAATGAATTATTCGACACATCGGATAAATCAGTATCCCGTAAGCAGCGTACATAATTCTTACTAAACGAATGTGAGGGCCGTACTGTAAGTTACGGACCGAGTGTTTTTCCTATCGAATTATGACCCAAGCGCGAAGCGCGCGGGACATAAATCGACGGGGGAAAAAACGAGGATGCATGATTTACAGTACGGACCAAGAAGACGAGGTGAGCAAAATATTGACTATGTCTCTACTGTGTGTCTGAGGGGTTTGAGAACGATTTCTATTCACTCGGAGTGGCTTCAAATTAAGGAAGCGCGCAAAAAGCCAAACGAGTCAATTTGAAATAGTTGGTGAGTGACTCTTAAGTCGTTAGCTGAGTTTAATACACAAATTTAGAAGTAAAAGAGAGTTTTAAACTCTCATTTGCTGTAAAAGAAACATTTTGGCAACAAAAAACAGCTTTTATCCCGCTAAATCGATCAATCACAGCGCGCGTACTAACTGAACAGATGTAATAAATTTTGGTATTTTTTCCGAAGAGGGCACGGTAACCAACCCTGCAGTCTGATTGGTTCTTAGCGCGGTCCCGATTTTTCTATCTCTAACCACGGTCACTGTGATGGCAGGAAACTGAGCGCGAGTGAAATTGTCATGCTCGTCAATTTTCTTGAGTGAACCAGCGGTAATCGTCAACCTTTTCTATGGAAAGCCATAACTTTCTTATGTGGTTGTTTATCATTTTTTATGCACATGCCGGCTTAAAATATATAAACGCTGGCCGCCTTTTGCCACCAGAAGAGAAACCGGAATTAAGTGAGACAACAGAGCTGGAACAAGTTGGCCACGAGGGTGGCTATTTAATGACAAAAATAACTTGATGATAAAATAATTACCTAAATCGACGGATCATAGCGTTGATGGGCTTGAAAACCGGCCACCAGAGTCATAAAAAGCAATAATACAGAACAAAGTTCTGAAGGCGGAATGATTGGGGATGGAGGTGGGAAAATTCTCTGGAGAGCACTCCTCTAAGTTTGCGAAGTAAAGAGGACGAACGAGCGTGCTATGGCCTTTTAGTGCACCGAAGAAGAGAAGGCACTGGGACCCATCTAAAAACCGGTCTAACCAGTTCGTGATAGCGAGTAAGCCTGAGTACTAGAGCTTGATATCGCAACTGAGGAGGTCAAGAAGACATAACGACAAAACCACATCACGTAATGATCAAACCCACATAAAGAAGATACCAGACCACATAACAGCGTAACCACATTACATCATGAGAAGAACACAAAGAATAATTTGACAACCTCAACACATCATGATAAAACCACACCACATAATTATATATATAATGAAGTTATTAAACCACGTCGTGGCAAAATTTTAAACACATCACGTCAGGACTGCATTACAAGACATAATGAAGAAACAACAAAAACGTAATGAAGTGACTACAACACATAATGAAGAAACCACACAACATGATGTAGTAACTACAGCACATAATGACGAAACCACTCAAAATAATGACTAAACAACCACACAAGAAAGTTCTGGCTTTCCATTCTTTTTCCTCTTTAAAACTTCCATCGAAACAGTTTTATATCTTAATGGAAAGGAAAGTCACTGTGAGTAAATTCAATTGAGTATTTTGAAGTCGTGAGAGTTTGTTTGGTTGGTAGCTTGACGCTGTGAAAGTGCGTAATCCTGTGTTTCTCTCGCCGCACAATTTAAGTAAAAAAAACTCAATTGAAGTGGAGTTTGCGTCTCTGATCGTTGCTATATTAAAGAGAATTTCTGTGGAATACAATTAACGGATTTCCTCACTTTTTGCTACTGAAATTTCCGTAAAAAAGTCTGATTTCGAGTGATTCACAACGACTGATAGAAATTGCTTTTTAAGGAGGTCTTTTAAAGTATAACTTCCAGCTTTGCACGAAATTTCACATCGGAAAAAAAAAACACTTTATTGGTGAACTAAATGCAACTGACATAAAGCAGTTTGACATAAATCTGTTCTTTAGTACTCGTTACATTTTTTTACGATGGTTTGTAGACGGCACGCAAGCCAGTTCAGTGACAAAGTTGCGTAAAGAAACCCGTTTGTAAGCCAATTTACAGCAAGAAAAAAATAAATACATGTTTGTTATTTGCCGGTTTACGGTCCGTACCGTCCGCATAGTGAAAAACTATGACCTCGGGCTTGAAAATGCTGCCCTCTGCCTGCGGCCTCCGGCAGCATTTCCACTGTACGGACCTCCAAGCCGGCAAATAACATTATCATATGACCAGTACGGTCCTGCGCGCAATTTTCTTGGAAAACCATAAGAGAAATGGTTTCGTATGAGGGCTGTACGCGTGGAAGTGATAGTGGATGCATGACGGGATTTTACGTTTGTCACAAAATTGATAAGAAATTTTAAGAGTTTATATGGTTTGCGGGGACGCTGTCTCAAAATTAGACACGTTTGTATGGATTTTGATCCCTGTTCCAAGGTTCATAACTTGGTCTCTGTTCACCCTAAAAGCACCATACTTGGTCAAATGACCAATCTCAACATGACCTTTCATGTGGTGGTCAGTTTATCGATTGGTTCAAATTTGAAACTCGCCCCAGTCCCCTGCTGAATTTCGGAACGGCACTGAATTGTCACTTGCCAAGTTTTTGATGGCTGTGACACTTTTTTTGGCAGCTTTATATCAACTTTCTGTTGGCTTTTTAGCATGAATTGCAATTGAAAAAATGAGAAATTGAGTAGTGTTTTTCGATGAATTTTTGTTGTAGAAACTTTTATGAAATTGTTCCGCGCGCGCCGCCGTCTGATCTTATATAATCGCGTCCTATTTATGTTCAGACAGAATTTTCAAAATTTCCAACAGTGTGGTCATATGATAAAATTCTTATTGACTGGGTAAGGTCGGGCCGGACGGGAAAATATTTGGCTCTCGGTCAGGACGTACGGACCTCGCTGCGCTCGGTCCGTACGCCCTGACCTCGAGCCAAATGTTTTCCCGTCCGGCCCTCCCAATCAGTCAAAAAGTACATAGTATTAGCCTGTCCACTGGATAGTGACTGATCCGATGGATAACCTATTACCCTTTGAAGCTGAAACCAAAGCCGCGGGCAATACTGAACCAAAAAGAAAAGCCGAAAAGGACTAACGGGTTTCTAAGAACGACCTTCCTGGAGCATGTTCCATATTATCTCAATTTATATACATGTACTTCACTCTCTTTTTCACACCTTTCAGAAGCACTTTCACAACTCTTTATTGAGAACCTTATACTCCGTCCTTATCTGAGTAATCGTTGTAATTAAGTGATCTTCCATTAAACGGGCAGTAACTCACAATATAACTTACGTTTACACAATCTATTTTTTTTTAAATCGCCATCACGTGTTTTTTTATGTTACATGTAAATGGTTTTTAGTGTACTATTGCAAACGCACTCGGTTGTTGATAAAATTTGTGACCATCGTGATCTAGACTAGGAGTATTCTCTCTTTCGCTCAGTCTGTCGTGCGTGACGCGATAGAAAACCGCGAGAAAAAAAAATTGGTTTTCTTTCACGTCAAACACGACGGACTAAGCGAAAGAGGGACTATACTCGTAGTCTAATCGTGATCAACTTTACTAAAATTTAACTTTACACTTTCGATTGATCGATATTGTTGAACCTTTTCAAATTAAGTAAATAACGAAGTAAAACTGCATCAGTCATGCTTTGAAAATTGAACAATAACTGTAGTTCGTGGACTAAAACCCATGAATGAGTCCAATGGTAAGGAAAACAGACCAGCTTCTAGATGCCTCGCCTTATTGAGAACGTTGGCTTGAAGCAGGGTCTTGCTGTCTAAAGAGCCAGCAGTAACACAACCGGACAGTGGTCGCTCCCTTTAACACGCTGACGTATCAGGCTATCGCACATCTTAGGTACCAGTCTCTCGGACA
>JAHPZR010002757.1:15000-67694 GCA_019787425.1 Platygyra sinensis
CTTTCTTTGATTTTATTTTGATCATTTGTGAGATTGAGTTTGAGTAAATAAAAAAAAATACATACATAAATAAACAAATCATAAGTTTAAACAACACTTCTTACCGGAAGTGACACTGATCACAGAAAAACTAAACACCGCAGGTTGTATTAAGTCAGCCATTGGTCAAATCGATGAAGTTTTGTATCAACGTCATTAAGTTTGAAAGGTTCTTACGATGTTGTCCCGTTACCATGTACGATATCTAAATGTCTAGCAGTTTTGTTATAGCTTCCACATAAGATGTTCCACAATAAAGCATACAAAGAGTTTCACAAACAAAAGATTTGAACTTACCAGCCAACGTTTTTAGCACGAGCGTCCCGTAAGTACGACCAAAATGAATACTGCTTCTCTTTCTTGGGATAAAAATGACGAAATGAATCAATAAAGCCCTCTTGAAGCAGCTCTGTGAACCCTTGCCGCTCTTCTTTGGTGAAGCCAGCCGTTTTCGTGTTTGTCTTGGGGTTTGCAAGATCTGAGAAGAAATTTTATGCACATATCATGAGATCATTCGGAGATTTATTTCTGTTTGATTTTACGTTTGTTTGTTTATTTTGTTTGTCATTACTTGTTTTATCTCAGTCTCTCGTGGTATAAAGCGAGCCAGTCAAACACCTGTTCATGTAACTATTCGTCAATTTGAAACTGATAACCGCCGAAGCCAGTTTGTGAGACTGACGTTTCTAGCATCAGCCCTTCGTCACAGCAAAGTGGAGAGTTATGGAAAGTGCCATTTCTCTTTGCCTGAATAAATGGCGATTCTTGGAAACAACGACGCTGATATTTTCCCAAGCAACCAGCAATCTACTTCTGAAATGTTACGTGACAGTCACGTAACAGTCTTAACAGTCACGTTTGCATGCACAGAAGTACAACATAATTTCCCTTTTTAAAATGGGTAACTTTGTCCACATACCTATTTCTTTGTGAGCAACATTTAGATCACCGCACAGAATAACCGGTTTCTTCTTGTCAAGGCTTTTCAGGTATTCTGTGAAGTCTTTGTCCCATCCCTGTCGATACCCAAGCCTTTGTTTAAAAAAAAAAACAAGAATAATATTAGAAAATAAAAATATGATGTTACAACTTTAGGTAGAGGAAACCAAAGCAACCAACATTTGCCAACATTAGGTAACAAATATCATAGGTCAGCAATGCGTGCAGAGAGCCCTGAACACATTTAATACCAAGATTACATTATGACAATAAACCAACACATTCTCAGGAATAGCACTAGAAGTCAAAGTCAGTAGGGGAAATTCATATCCTGAACTCAGGACTAACGTAGCCTGCATAGCAGACTTTCAAAATGCTTCCAGTTTCCTGTTCTCCCTTACTGTACGAGTTTTATTTTGGGATTGCAGCTGTGTATTGTCACCTTGACACCAGCATCATTAATGTCTGGTGCTTAAATCTTAAAAAGACACAAAACAACAACAAAAATATCAATGATTAAAACAAACATCTTAAACTCAGGGTTACCTTGGAAGTCCACGTCCTGAATTAGGAACATCTAAAAACAAACAGTGTTGACATTTAGTTGCCAAAAAGGTTCTAAGTGGCATAAAATTTAATAATGACATAAAATATACTTTTAAATGCCAATAACTGAATGTGGATATTTTCTTCAGATTGAATCACAAGTTTTCTTCTAGTTTTTTCATAGCTCCCAAGAATCATTGACAGAAGCCCTCTTGTATAGGTGCTTTCCATTTTGCCAAACATTGCGGTATTTTTGGTCAGAATTCAAATTTTTGACAAACCCGTTCTTTGCCCTAATTAGGGACTTCGAGAAAGGACTGAAAATGGTAAGGGGCATTCCTATTGGTTGGCCCGGTTTGATAAGAAAATATTGCTCCATTTTCGTCAGGTGTTCCCACTGATTTGTAACCAGTCAGTTCTCCGGAATGGAAAGCATCCCATCTCTCCCCCTAACTCCCCCTAAATGTAGATCAGCTACTTGCTAATAGCTATGCAGAACATTCCTTCAGTTATAGAGAGCCTCAGTGTATCATTCTGAAATGTTTTCAGCCCTTGACACTTACAGGCTGTTACTAAGTAGAAGTCATCAAACTCAGCTGTTATTACTCGTCCTTCATTGTCATGCTCTGAAATACCTGCAAAGATATCATACATTGTATATCACACAGTTAAGAGTATACACCTGTACATGTATGTCAAAATAAATGGGTAAAATTCAAACTTTACAGACATCTTAAGTGACAAGTGACTGGGAGTATGAACAGTTAGCAGGCAAAATAACCATGAAGAGTGCCAAAAAACAATAATGATTCACGGTAAAAATTATTGTAAAAAAGATGAGGAGGACTTTCTATACTCCTATTCATTTAATGCTATCTAGAGAAATCAGAATAAGCTTCTGTGAGTCTTTCGCATGAGGGTACTTAATCACGGCCGTCAATAAGGGCCATAACCCATGGCACCTGTTATTACTATGTTTGGCAGCCCTTTGTTGCTACAGGTGAGCTTGGCTGTAGTTGATACAATGCACCCACCAAGAAATTTATTATGAGTGTGAAGATCAAGGCTACAGGTGAATTATAACTTAATTACAGCCCAGTTAAAGTACATTTAACAGCTTAAAAAGTAGTTGATTGACAGAATCACCAAGAGGAGCCAGTTTCTGGCAAATTAAATCCCATCCACATGTACATGCAGTAACATACATCATGACCGAGCAGCAAGCCTGACCCTGGCATACATGTACATGTACATGTAGAGTGAACTGTATGATAGTATAGAGGTTTTGCACGGCAGCCATGTTGCATGGCAGGAAGAAAACATTCTTTTTCCTATGGGAAAAAACAAATTCTTTCTTATGCAAAATATTTTCATTGTTCCTGCCATGCAACATGGCTGCTGTGCAAAAACCTCTATAATTATGACTTACATATGCATTATTTGATGTTCTTACCTATGCCATATTTTACTTTGATAGGCTTTGTCTTACTGCAAAGTCTGGAAAAGACAGATACATGTTCAGTTGTATTAGATATAATGTATTCAAACTTCAAACAGATTCTCTAGCACTTAAATTACTTCCAAGCTGTATTGATCACAATAACATAATTTCACTTCTGTTTGAGTGTTTGAAGTACATGTACATTTCAGGGTAAAGGCGATGAACAGCTTCCCTTAGAAAATGCCAACCAACTGGCATTAACCTGCAAGCTACAGGTAATAAGTTAAATAATGGTTAAAAGCTGATCAACAGTTGACTAACAGTCAGTGGAGGGATACTGTGTGTACTCACACTAAACATTTCAGACTGAGTGTATTTTTCTGTTGAAATCCACATTTTGTTAAATCTAAATTCAACTTGATTGGGCATACTGCTGTGCAAACAAAGACTTAAAATGTGTGGTTCCAGAAAAAAAATATCCATGCCCTTCAAAGGAAACTCTAACAGGGAGGGGAAAGGGGCCTCAAAAGCCCAATGTTTTTTTAAAAAAGTAATAACCATATTCATTTGATAATTGGAATTTCCAGAGGGATGGGGAGGTGGTTTGAACCAAAAACCTGTCTGAAATCTTTCTCAGAAGAAAATGTTTATCATTTCAGGATCAAGTCAGAGACCTGCTGTTGAAAATACAGTATTTCTGCATTGTGCATGAAAGTAAACTGTAAACTAATCATGGAAACTCACCCAACACCACTGTAGCCTTTAGTTTCTGCATGTGTCCAGTAAGTGTGGTATCCAGAAAAGTTTACTTCCTGAAATATGACCAAACATTGTGCACATTTTCACATAAAATATAAATTTTCACATGAAATATTTGTTTGGACTAAGTTAATATCAAATAGACCCTTTGCATAAATGGCGCCTTAATTTGAATAACAATACTTGGTACATCCTTAGCCTCACATTCATGTGAAATTTCCTTTGTCTTGAAACATGAATGTGAGGCTAAGGATGTACCAAGCATTGTTATTGAAATTAAGCCGCCATTTATGCAAAGGGTCTATGGCATGTCTAAGAACTACACCAGGTGTGGCTATTAGTGCAATGACCACTGTATGTGTTTACATGTACATGTACAAACATTCAACATTAACATACACATGTACATGTCACATGCAAGACTTAGCTGTAAAGCATTATTTACAGTTGAGGACCTTAGGAAGAGTTTCCTCTTGACATTTTGTCTCTTGTACGCAGAACACATCTGGATCTTCTCTTTTCACGTATGCCAAAGTGGAGCCATTTTTCTGAAAAACATAGTTTGGCCAGAATATTAGCCCTCATGTAACACTACTTTTCATTCATAGATCAAATTATCTGTATGTTGATTGGTTCTTGCTGTACACATATATAATGAATCAGAGAACAGTCAAAATGTGGAGCTTATTACCAACTCACCATCCAAGCCCTAATTCCATTAACATTCCAGCTAGAAATTTTGAAATTCCACTTCCTCAGGAGATAAAAAAAAGCGGCAAACTTAATATCAAGAATGAATTATAATTACTGATATTAAATAACATACAGTGTACATGTATAGCATGTGTGTCTTCTGGAACAAAAAAAATGTACAAGAAACAACAGGGTGCGGAAACAAAATTTATAAATGAAACTCATTACCATACAATTCCAAAAATACCATGTAAGCCCTCTATGTACAGTATAAGCCCCACCAAATACATGTATGAGCCCCCCAAAGTGGTAATGCAAGAAAAAAAACATCCATTAAAACACCCCTTCAAATATACATGTAAGCCCCCTTGGAGCTTGTACTTGGAAAACTTCCCTCAAACACAAAGTAAAAGAAAGCAAAAATGGTGAATTTGTCTCCAACTATAGGGCTAGCTCAGTCACTTCAAAAAGGCAAATTTCTATCTGTAGATAAGCCCCTCCAAACATGCATGTAAGCCCTCAAAAGGTCCTTTGTAAAATATAAGCCCCAGGGCTTATTTTCGGAATTTTACGATATTTTTACTGAACTTTCAATGGCATGTACATACATGAAGAGCACATGCACTGTTAATAAGCAGAGTACGGCCAATTCTTATTACAGCCTACAGTTTAAGTGCAGTGTGTCCTGATTCTGACAATTACCATTGTTCATCTTTGCAAATGTCAAGGTGTACAGTTGTAGTTTGTCCCTAGTAAATAGCTTAATAACATGATTGTATTGTTCAAACAAATGAAAATACAGCATGCATGTGCTGTATACAGATACGTGTACCTCATACCAAGGACTTTTCGTGCTCAGGGTCGTCAGTAGGTTTTTAAGTAGCAGGTTCCATCCAAAAAGTAGGCGGCTATTTCCATTTTATTTCTCCAATATCATGCTCAGAACTGACCTACTAACATTTGGAGTAACCGGCGCAGTATTCAAAATAGCTGGTGAAATGTGCCAGTTGCAGGCTTATTATTTTTCTTTAATGTGACCACTTAATGGAGGCAGTGGTACAATTATTGTAAACACTACTGAAGTGATGTTGCTTACACTTTGCAATGAAACATTTACTTTCCCCACTCACTTGTTTGTAGCTGTATATGCAAAGTCTATTTCTTCCTCTCCCTCCCCAGTTTCAGTGGAGTCTTCAGAATCAGAGCTCTCTTTCTTTGCCTTTTTAGACTTGGGTTCTTTGTCTTTAGCTGTATTTGTTTTGGCAGGACGTTTCCCTTTTCCCTTAGTACCCTGTAAAATAATTTTCAGGATCAATCAGGTTGCAGATAGATAAGAAAAACACTGGGCTTTGATTTAGAGAGAATTGAATTCCAAAAAAAAAGGGCTTCTTTAGGTATGTGTGCCAAAGAGATACATGTAAGGTTATGTTCTGAAAGTAACAATCAAATAATTATACTTTAGTTTCCAAATTAGTAAGCCCTATTCTATCAAGCATACAGTACTCTCAGAGGGTCACAACTTTAATGATCAAATGTGTACAAGATGAACCACATGAACAAGGTACATGTACATATTAATTGCATATACATGTAGCTCAGACAAGCTCTTTTCAAATCTCTGGCTGAACCTGCTACAGTGCATGTATCTACATTGTAATGAAATTACTGCAGTCCAGCAGACTGACTAATAGACCACTCTGTGTCTACCAAGTAGAGACAAAGGTGAAAGGAAAAGGGATGGACACTTCAAGAAATGAAGCAAATCTCAGGGCTCAGCATTTTCTAAATGCCCTGCGAATATGACACAACGGTTTAATAGCATGGTGCAAAGACTATAAATTTACATTGAACTGGCAGTATTTTAACGACAACCATTGTCTTGCTTAATATTCCCAATGGTGCTTTGTTCACAGACTCTGTTAAAAAACTTAAAAATGGTAGGTGTTTTCAAGAGTAAAATTATAATGTGCAGTTCCAGAAAATAGCCATACTCCCCCACAGAAGGGATTGGAATTTCCAAGGGGGTGGGGGGTTCTGTAAGGCCAAAAAAATTAAAAAATTGTATGAAGCTTAATTGGAATTTCCAGAGGGGTGGGAGGGGGGTCTTAGAAAAAATCCCTTCCATGGGGGAGGTATGGATATTTTCTGGAATTACACAATTTCATTTTGGCGATATGAGCAGAGCATGCTCATGGATAAACAATTTAAACAATTTGGTGGGAGATCTGAAAGAAGCTTGATTACTGTTTTTAGGTGCTTACAGTAGTTTGCTCCCGACGAAGGAACTGATGTCAACAAAGGACCACAAAGGCTTAAATTGCTTGCACTTAGAGGCAGGGGAATTACAACGGAGGTATATTTTCATCATTCGCAGAGAATAATATGCCATAGCCTAGGTGCTTAAATTAGGCACATTTCCGTATCTCTACGCAAACATCTCAGTTTGACTGCAATTTAGTTAGTGTGTTACGAGGCATGCAAGCTATTCAGTCCAGTGGAGAAGCGAGAAGCTGTTTATAATATATTTCAGATTTGACAGCCTTGTCAGATGAATGACCACAAGAAACTCCTCATTGGCCGACCTTACATATAGATGCAATTACCAATTTGCTTACTACCTGGTTTGGTGGCTTAACTTTAATGAGAATTCCATTGAAGTTTACTGACTCACTTAACTTTAAGCCAGTACAAGAAGTCACTGGATTTCCTGTTGGCACTCGCTATGCGACCTGAAAAACCGCTAGTGAAACCACAACCATTGATCAACAGCTGCTGAAATGCCTGGGTTTGTGACACCGAAAAAATCCACATGACACATGAATTTCTCATTCGAACAGTCAAATATGAAATTTAATTGCTTCAGTGTACTTATATAGTACTTTTCACGAACACTAGGCATTCAAGAATTACTTTTTTTAGGTTTCTATCAACTAAAATGCATCTTGAACTGAACATGTATGCAAAATACATGTAGACCCAAGTTTGCAGTATTTGTATCACAACAACAAAAAATATTTTAAGGTTAAATACCAACATGATAAATGAATTGAAAGATGTGTTCTTATGAGTTATGCACACACCAAGTTGAAAATTAATATGCCAATTGAAAAGGTTTGCCAAAAATTGCCAAATGTTGGAAAAGCGCTAAGACAACGAGCAAAATTTTTTTGCCCTTCAATCTTACATGTGTCTTCAATCCTATCTTTGTTGTGATGTCCTACACTGTAGGAGCATGTTGTGCATGGGTGAATCTAGTAAGTCATAATTTAAGCGCAGTTTTATCTAAATGTAGAAAACTTCTGGCTTACCCAGTACGGGGTCTGGGCTCTTTATTGGGCCTCCAATAATTATGTTAAAATTTTAATATTTTTCTCCTCTAAAAGCTATCACGCCATTAATTTTTATTTTTTTTATCAGCTCTACATCTACTGTACATGTTGTACGTCTACATCCATTACTTGCAAAATCCAAGACAGCCTTCGCAAGAAGACAAATTATTCTCTTTATTATGTTAACTCTTTTATTTATTTAATTTTTTTCATTTCTTAGTTCTATTTGCATATCCAAGCTTTTTACACTTCAATACGCTTACTTATATGCTGAAATGTATTGAATTTCTTTTGACCTTGCCATCAATTGTAAATATTAAATAAATACATGATAAAATTGCAGTGATGGACAAAATCTATTAAATGAAGCAGTTTCTTGCTCTCACTGAATAAATGTATGTTGGCATCAGCTGTGTATCATACAGAACAACCAATCCATACAACAGTGAAGGACCAGACAGGTCACCACGCCAAATGACTCAACTAAAGATGTATTTAGTACATGTAGTCATAAGCGACATCTTCCACCCTCACTTATTCCACGGATTGCGGCCTCGTTGCGCGCGTTAAGACTGATAATGGAAAGCAGTGATAATAAAAGCGAGCAAATGCTTTCAAATTGAGCTATATTTCTGCCTTGAGAAACGAAACATTGCAGGCAAACTATATAGAGGAACTTCATAATCGAGCGAAACGGCGCGCTTGACATCGATCCTACGTCGATTCTTGTATAAAAACTTAAGCTTAAATGCTACACTTTTTCCATTGCGAGTTCAGATCTGAAGCTCGATCAATGCGCAGATCAATTGTAAAACCTAATTATGCGTGTATTACATTGTATACCAGCTTCATACCTGAGTTTCTTTGCTCTTTTTCGGTGGCATTCTCGATGATCGATGTTGCCTGCACGAATGCCTGCACGTGTGTTTACCGCCATAAACGAAAGCTGCTTCATGTATACCACACTAATTTTAGAGCCATCAAAAATTCCACCTGTCTTGGGTGGGGTCAGGGTGGGAAGGGGTGGAGTACTGGGTTAGGGGTCTTAAAGCAGTTTCCAGCACTTAGATTTTGATGGTCGTTTAAAATTACGCTTTATCACTTGATGCTACTGTCATGGGCTACCATTATGGGCTCCTGCATTGTATCAAAAAACTGCCCATTCATTGGTGAACACGTTGTTATCATTTTCGTGACACAATAGGTTACCATAGCAACAGTATGACCTACTAAAAAAACCCAGCTTTAGAGTCTTATAATTCAAAACGGCACAGTGAAATTTTTTACACTATCAAATTTGAGTAAGCATAATAAGATGCAACTTTTGGCAAAGCTCGGAGCCACCACATGTTTCAAAACATTCAGGTGGCTCTAAACCCTATGCGCAGACTTAAATTAAACTTTAAATTTGCCAAAAGTTTCTTCTTATGATGCTTATTAAAATTTGATAATTCAAAAATATCACCGTGCCGTTTTTGAATTATTAGCCCCTAAAGCTGTAGTTAAGAGTGTTTTTAACAGGTCATACCTATTGTGTCACAAAAATGACAAAACCGTGTTCACCAATGATTGGCCAGTTTTTTTGATACCATAATTGAAGCATCACGTGATAAAGAATGGTTGTAATGATGCATAAAAATCTAACAGGTGGAAACTGTTTTTAGCCGCCTTAAGTTACAAGGCGAAACGAATTAGAAACTTCACAACTACAGGGGAAAGAAAAGCGCTATATATACTCAGAATTGACAGACTTGTAAATATTCAGTAAAGCTATATTAAGGGGGTAAGTTTCTAAAGAAACTGGGTACTGCGTCGGTGGGAGTATTACAAGATAATTTGGTTTTATCAACTGGGTTCATAATGTGAATTGGCCACCGTAAAGAGATTCCCAGACTGACGTTTCGTGCGTTAGCCCTTCGTTGGAGCGAATACACGAAGGGCTAACGCTCGAAACGTCAGCTTCCGAATCTCTTTACAGTGGCCAATTCACATTACCAACACAGTTGATGAAACCAAATTATCTTGTGAAATACTCACATTACTGTAATCATACCACTGAGCATAGTACAGTGGACAGACAATAGGACTTATATCACTCAGCAGTTTTCTTGTGTCTCGTGACAGATTTAAATGTTACGATTTTTAGTTCATTGCATCACGACACTATTGGTCTTTGATTACCCCAAGTTTCTGGAATTCCTCTTTAAAACTCACTGAAATAGAAATTTTGGCGTGAAGTCAGTTGGTACAAAAGTAAGCTTTTTAAAAAATGCACTTTAAGTCTCTTACGCGATGGCCGTCAACATTTAACAAGCCAGGAGGTTGGGTGGAGGGGGCCGTTTGTAGGTCGAATATTAGGGGAGTGAAATGATTGTTGTACTTCGTTAAAAGATACCGCATTTGTAGGAAATAATACTTTTTATGAGGAAAATGAATAAGCCTATGATGGTAATTCAGATAGCGCTTTTTACAAGTGATTACAATTATGGAGTTGTGTATGTCTTAACAGCTTTTATACAAAGTATCGTACATATTTGTTGAAACTGGTCTACATGCATTTGTGGTCACTTTCTGAATGTAAACAACCGTCGCTATGGTCGTTGCTACGTTAAAAGTTGATACCACTGTGTACTTTCCTTGAATTTTACACCTCTAGAGGCACATTCAGCAATATCGTTTCAAAATAATTTTTAAGTGTTCAAGGGCTTTAAATATTATATTTGTTTGTTTGTTTTCTTAAAATTATTTTTGATGAACGTCGTCCTTTTTCAGTTATCGCGCCACCTTTGCCATTATCTTTCATTGGCAACTTGCTCTGAATTTTCAATTATCAACAATTTGTAAGCAGTCAAGGTTTAAAATGAGTTCTGGGAACCAGCATGTTTTCTGTAAAACAACATTCAAGACCGGAAACGAGTTCAGCCCGGAACCTCTCGCTTGCTAATTCCTTACCCTACCATTACACTACTAAACTGCTTACGATCACGTACTGAAATTGTAATTATTGCCTTTGACAAGCTTGCAAAACACTAGACTGTTAATGTCAATAACCCCAACCAAAACAGAAACTAAAGATTCTGGGGCGGGAGCTTAGAGTTGATGATCACTGAGTGAGAATCAGCTCTATGCAAAATTATAGTCGCCAAGTCCATCGCGTTTCTCAGTGATCTAGTAGTAGGAATTCTTGTCAGTAAGCTGGAATCTCGGGTTCGAATCTGGTCTGAGGTAGGTATTCTTTTTCCTAGCCTGCGTAGCTGGCGGTATTGTAGGCACGCGCAAAATAAAGTCGACTCCGCCGCCAAAACTTTATTTCGCGTGCGCTTACAATACCGCCAGCTACGCAGGCTATCTTTTTCCCGCAACATTTTCTCTGTTACCAGGAGTTCTTGCAGATAGTTTGTTTTCTAAATTAACGATAATTATAGATCCTGAGCGAGTTATGCATCAACGAGAATCGTTATATATACAGTCTGGTATGGAGATGATATTGGGTCGACACACCCTAGTGACCGGGTGATTCTGGGAACGAGCCGGAGGGTTTCCTTGGAAACGGAGAGGATCATGGTTACAAAGAGGAAGTGATCCTTTCGGTTTCTTTTCTAAACTAGACATCAGCAGTCGGATCTTGTCACTCGTGCTCACTCTCCAGAATCGAGCACATAAAGGAGCTGTATTTTATCAGATCTTTATTCCTTTGTAGGCTCGAGTAGGTAAGTTACATGTAATGAATATACAGAGAGATTTACGATGCAGGAATGTGACGTTTGATCGACTTGCATCAGCCGCCTTGAGCAAAACATGCCACTGTGATATTGCTGAGGCTGCCATTAGGCAATGTATGAGAACCATTTTAATATTTCCAGCTTGTGTCGCATTCAGAGACGGTAGCAATCAGCTATAAATTAGGACAGTTGTATAGAAACAGACTTGTCAAATAAGAAACATCCGTAAAACGAGTATATTGTGACTAGAATGATGAATGGCGCGGCATAACATTTGCTGTGTTATATAGTTGAGCGATGCCTAATATTGAAACTCCGTTTTATTTGCAAGTTTTCTCATGATGCAGGCGATGCTTCATTAGGTTTCCCCTCTTCCCCTGATTTCCATATTAGCGTAGTAATGTACATGTAACTGTCACAGAATTACGTGACAATTAAGGATACATACAGTTTTGCGTGACAATAGAGCCTCCACTTTCTTCCGAAGTATTTTGGAGCTTTATTCCTCAGATATTGTCATGTTCTCTGTCTAATGCCGTTAGACACGTCGAAAACCGATAAGAGGTAACAAGGATCCTTTCATTTTCCTAGCAAGAGTGGTTTCTTGTAATTTTTGGAGTCAGACTATGGTGATTTATATTTCTGTTCTAAGAACTTTCAAACAGCGTTTTGCTGGGGTTGCATATGTCTGTGGTCTGACTACTTAACCTCAGAACAATGGTACAAATTATGATCGAAATAAGTCATGATCAGTAACTGCTCGCTTTTGAATGCAGAGATTCAGACTTTCTGCTCCGTATCAAACTGAGCCGCGGCAAAGTATAAAGCCTAAACCTGAAAATCATATAATCGAGCGTCAAATGCTGAAAGCAAAATGTAACCCATGGCTGCTTTTACCCTCTGTATCATCCGCCAAAAGGACTAAGCCCTTAAAACTTTAGAGTATTGCTAGAGCGTAGTCAGGATATATCTTAGTCACGGTCGAAAAGGCCTTATCACGGTTTTTGACGCCATCTTGACGGGTAGGCAAAGCGGTCAGAAATTACAGTGTTTGTATGGGAATCCAATAGCAAATAACTTCTTCCAAAATTGAATTTTTCACAATTTGTGAATCAAAACAAGGTAGAAGACTGCATTCACCACGTTGAAGGATGTAGCTTTCCTATAAGTCGCTGAACTATTTTTTTTTTTAATTTTCCATACATTTGTCTGTAAATTTTTTTTTCGCGCGAACCGCGTCTACCCCTACAGACAAATTGTATGGAAAATTAGAAAAATTAACTGAGCGTCTTCTAGCCAACCTACATTCTTCAAACTTGGTGAATACAATTTTCTACCTAGTATTTTAACGTTGCGATTCAGAAACTGTGTGGAATTCAATTTTGGAAGAAGTTATTTGCTGTCGGATTCCCATACAAACACTGCAATTTCTTACCGCTTTGCCTACCCGCCAAGATGGCTTCAAAACCCGTGATAAGGCCTATAGAGTGCGTGCAAGGTGACGTCATCAAATTCTCAACCCTAAACTAAAGAGCCACTAAAGGTTTTATCCTCATTAGAGATAACAGGCACTAAATTTATACCTGTTTACAACTTTCCAGCTCAATAGCGTCCTTCGTTTGGAAACAAGCGCATTTTGAATTTCGAAGTTATCGCCGTACGTGACATAAAGCTAAAATAACGTTTGTCGAAAAGTATACACTTATCTCGTGACTTTCAGCCATTTTAGGAGTTTAAGTATTAGGAAAAGTGCTTGTGTAAATGTTTTTTTTTGGCTCGGTTCAGAAAATCATTCGACTAGATAGCCAAAATAAGTTCCAGATGTTCACACTATTTACCGTCCGCCATGTTGGAGGACAAAGGAGGTCCTCCAACATGGCGGCTCCATACTAATCTCTACAATTTTGCGCGAAACATTTCGACGAGTATCTCGACTTTAGGACAACACACACACCTTAAACGTGGAGAACTGTCTTCTTTATTTACCGTCTACAATAGTACAATTTCTTGACTTAATCCACTGCATGGTGTTTGATTTTATTTTTTATTGCGTGACAATGCACACACGTGTTCCTTGAAACCGCGGCAAATTCATGAGCCAGCCGGCGTAAAGCAATTTCTTCGCAGCTTTTTTTCTCTAGTTTTGAGCTGAGAGGTGTAACAAAACACTTAATGACTGGCCTCGCTGGAAACAGTGAGTTTTGTTTCTTCTCGACCTCAATGTTGAGGGTCTCGGGAAAACAAAACTCACTGCTTCCCTTGGGGCCAGTCATTAAGTGCTTATTGTTATATAGCTACACTTTCACTAAACAAAATAAGCACTGTGATTGGTTGATTCTTGGTCACGTGCCCCTGATCAAATTCAAATGTATCCCGACCGGGATACAATTGCGCAGTTGTTGCCCTCACGAAGTCTTTGTTTGTTTGTTTTTGCTATATGAAAGTCTAAATATATAACAAAACACTTAATGTATGGTTCCTCGGCAAACTAGTTAGTTTTGTTTTCCCGAGAGTCCTGATGTTTCCCGAGACGAAGTCGAGGGAAACATCAGGACTCTCGGAAAAACAAAACTAACTGTTTCCCTCGGGACCATACATTAAGTGTATATTATTTCATGGCTGAATCCGCTAGCGGGCAAGATGAAGCAATTGGATTACTCTGCCTTATGCAGTAGATTGTTTGACTGTTATCTGTTTCATGTTTAATGATTGTTTTGCCCTCTAATTTTCTTGACAGATACCTCCTATCTCTTATTAAGTGACTCGAGATACTGAAGGCCACTTTCGGTCAAATATGGCCAAACGTTCAGCAGATTTAATAGCAAAACAATGCACGCCTTTTTGTGGAAGTGACTGCCCCTTCCAAGATAAGCATCATTACCTGATTGTTTCCCTCCTCGGACTTCAGGACTCAAAGGCTTCTAGCTTAGGAAACTGGAAAGCGTTCATACTCCATGAAGTCGACGAGGGAGTTGATCTTAACCAGCCTATACTAGATCCAGACCCGGATTTGCGTTACCCTTTATTAAGCTGGGCAGCAGTACTCGGGAAAGTAAAGGCGGTGAAGTGGCTTCTTCAACAGGACTTTATCAACCTCACCGAGAATGAAGGTGACTCTTCTCCTAAGTTGAATGTTTCCAACGCAACAGCACTATTTTCCGCAGTCAGAAATCTTCATGAAGGAGTACGAACGCGAGAGACCTATGAAATTACCCAGCTCTTCGCTAACCTGTTGGATGCTTTTATAAAACGGAATCCTGACATATTGCTAGTTCAAGAAGAACCCGACAAGGACACTGTTCTTCACTTATGTGCCCGTGGAGAGAAAGATTCAACAGCCCCCTTTTTGAAATACTTAAGGCAGGTAATCATCAAGCTGCAAGAATACTACGAGAAGGACAACATGAGACTACCAGTGAAAAGAATTCTCAAACGTAAAAACGCAGCGGGTGATTCATTCCTTCATCTACTCACAAAAAGCGAAGAGCAGGAGGAGGCGAAAAAACTTATAAAACTTACAGAAGATAAGTTTCCCAGTTTTACGTTTCTCAAAAATGAGAAAGTTAAAAAGTCTGAAACACCGGTAAACGAAATCGATAAGGCAATCAGAGCGTATCCTGAGGTGTATCAGACCAGTAGTCAAGAAACACCTTCTCCGTTAGGATTTTCCAGAGAACAAGAGGATCCTGTCTCAGAAAAGTCTCTCACTGACGAAGAAGAAGGGATTCCATTAAACGAACTTGCGCAGAGAATCAAGCCATCGTCGTTGTCCATAGTTATTGACGTCAGCAGTAGTGATCAGAGCTCTGATGGTAGTGAGGGATGCGAGGGGAGAGAAGAATCCACTTTGCTCTTCCAGTGCGATGCCGGCACTGGCTCTCAGACTGGCAAAATAACTGAAGGGACAGACCAGACTCAAAGTGCAATTTTGATGGCAGTTCTCAAGCGGCAATGCCTTCACGGGTCTCTACAAACCCCATGCCAAGTGAAACGAGATACTACTCAACATCTACGCATTGTACTTATTGTGGATTTCATCCTTCATTTCCAACTGATGAAAGCGACGATGCAAACACACCAGTAACAGAAATATATATAAAGCACGAGGCAGAAGAGGTACCAGGACAGAAAGAAGAACTCTCAATTAATTCAGAAACTTCACCAAGCTCTTCGAGCACCACTAGGAGTGCGAGGGATGGGGAAACTCTAACAGAGGCAAGAAGCGCTCTCCTGAAATTGATCAACGAAACGGAGAAAAAACTAGAGAAGAAGAAAGAGGAAGTTCAAAAATTACAGATAGAGGTTCAAGATATAGAAGAAAACTTGAAAAAGTACAAAGAGTCCTTGACCAAGCTGATGTAATTAACTGATCGATATCCCAGGCATACTGCTGTCATGTAATCAGACAACCAATCCGTGACTTTTTAGTGTACTGAACTAGGACGAAAGCTCCAGCTCCCTAGCTTCTCCTCTTCTCCTCTTCTCCTCTTCTCCTCTTCTCCTCTTCTCCTCTTCTCCTCTTCTCCTCTTCTCCTCTTCTAGTGGGAAGTGGTAAAAAGCACCCAAAGGCTAAAATGAGTCTCAAAGTGGGCTGAAATGTTTCTCGATTGGGCCGCTTTGGCCGGGTTGACCGGGTTGACGGTTGAAATTGTGATCAAAATGGCTCCAAAAAGGGTTGAATCGGCCCTTGAGTCATCGCGGCGAAATCGCCACTTTGAAGCTGAAGCAGATGTTCAGCATTTCCATAGGGTATGTTATTTCTTTTGCTAACCTTAATGGCCTTCTGTTCTGCAGTGGTAATCTTAGGCCAGATTCAGAAGTTGTCCTTCCTATATGCTGTACCTAATGCAGTTCAATTTGACCCTTGCACGGCGATTATGGCACGACCTCTGATTCAGACGTCGCACCCAATTGCATGTCATGCGAAATGAAAAGAATCATTTGGTACTACTTCATCTGCGTAGAGTCTGGTGTATACAATAAAATTGTTTCCAAAAACAGCTGTTTTATGTTTGGCATATGGGTAAGAGGTGTGACTCGGAGACGGTGCAGCTATTATTATATTGAGGCAAATTTGCAGTACTTAAATCATGTCTGCTGAACCTACACCTAAATGATCCGTTTGGAATTCATGAGATATAGTAATACCACCGTCGTGCCATTTTGTACCGCACATGAGATGCACGACTTCTGAATCAGATCGTAAAGTTGTCTTCGCGACGGAGTGCATTGTAAGCCAGTATAAACAAAATCGTGTAATGCAAACTGGAAAGAACTGAACTTTAGCCATTGTCTTAAAATGACAGAAAACGTACCTGTTCGAGACTCGAATAGTTTTAGTAGAGATAGCCAGCCCTAGGAATTAACTGACCGGTTTCTTTTGAACACCACTCAAAATGGTAATTCCGAGGATATTCCACGTGACTCCTTAGCATGCACTACGGACCAGAAATGTCTTCCTGGAATCTGGTCCTTTTTCTGTTACTTAGCAACAGTTATGTCTACCCCTTAAGTTAGAAGTTGAGTTCTTCCTGTTACTGAGATATTATCCTACTTTGAGGAATAAAACTAAAGGTAAAAGCAAGACTGTTTTACTGATTATTTCCTAACGTTCGTGTGTCGTTTTTGCCCCTCACTATGGAGATCATCTCAGTGAGTTTGGTCAGAGCTGCAAGCTGTGACAGACGTTGAACTGATAACAGACAGACAGACAACCTTTATTTAAGCACGATAAGTTAAAAAGCTGAGCAGCTTGTGGGGTCGTGGATGACCCTTTGCACACGGAAAGAGTTTAGCGAATGCGTTTCAAAGACAATTTCAGATTATGCCAGGATGCTTACAAGTGCAGTACGGCATAAAGAATGTTAAAGATATTCGCTTCAATTTAACATCGCTTTTTCTTCTTTATTCACTCAATAGCAGTAACTCTAAAGTACAAATAAAACAAAAACGACAAACGCCGCTTCTAACATGACTGGGTAACCGTTGACTACAAAGCCGCTGCCACTAGGAGAGTATTTTTTGTCAACAACTGGGAAGAATAAAAACAGCAACCAGGCATGGGTTTGGAACGAACACGGTGGTAAAGCATTGTTAAATCTCGTCCCAGGTCTTAATACCTCTTATGGGTGATAAGAATAAAACCTTTAGTAGCTCTTTACTTTTGGATTTGACAATTTGATGATGTCATTTGCACCCAGCCTCCTCCTGCCCTAGATAGAGATTCCAGGGGTTGCGTGCAGTTTTCAGAATATAAAATTTGAAAGACCTACTTTTAGCTCAAAGATCTGTTAATTTTGCACTAGTCCGCCGTAGGGAAAGAAAAGATGGTGACTGGTCGACTAACCCATAATCCTGAGCATGTAAAACCAAACTAACTCTTGCAATTTAAAAAATGCGCACAAAAGTTCTATAGGTCTGAAATCCAGCATCTACATTTTTTTTCAAATACTGAGAAAAATTTTGAGAAAAAACCAGGCTTTTTATATGACGGATTGGTTGTATTAATTTCGCAAGGCATTATGGTAAAATTGTACATTGCAGTCTTCCTCGCAGTGGCCATGAATTGTTCACAACTAAACTTTCGGCAGAAGCATGCCTCAAAACTGAAGGCGGCAACGATATACCTATTAACTGAAATCTCCAACCGTCTTCCGACTGAGCGCCTGTGGCTCTGGTATTTTCATTAAAGATATCTTGGGTAAAATTTTTTTTTTTTTCGTGTACAGAAAAATTTTGAGGAAACTCGAAAAAACGTGAAAAAAATTGAAATTTTTCTCTACAATGTCTTTATCTCTCTGCCTTCTTAATGCATTACTGTACCGTTGTGTTTTGCAGTTTTCAGTGACCTTTTTGTTCGAGCTATCTTCTGGCCAAGATACACTTAGGAACGCGGCTGACTTGTTTTCGTCTTTTTCTTGTGACGTCACAAAGCAGAGTTACAGTTCCATTCCTTCCATTAAAGTGAGTGGTCATTTTGGAGATGTTTTCGTGAACGTCGTAAAGCCATCAGCTGTCTTCGTACTTAAAACTTTTTCTCTCCTTTTTTCGACTTTTTACAGCTCAGAAGGAAAAAAATCCGCATACGTTTCTTCGCTTTAGAATAGCTGAAGTAAAAAGTCTCAATTTTGGTTCATTTGACCTTTAATTGGGACTTGAGACATTCACAAACCGAAAAATTTTGCGCCAACGTCGCGGAGGTAAATGATTTGGACTTCTTTTTGCATGAACTGCATGTAATGCAAATGATATTGATGCGAACTTGGCGAATACCATCGAGGACGATAGCCCACTCGCCATTCCTTGCATTTTGGACTGACAACCGTTCCTGTCCCAGAAAATTACACCAAATTGTCGAGCGGCTAAGACTTTTTTCACATTTGCATCTTTATTTTTCATTTTTATATTTTGTTATTATTTGCAATAACAAAAGGGAAGCAATACTTATAACACAATTACGAACAGTACACTCTTTAGATTTACAGCACTTCATTCAACTTGCATTATACATGTATTGCTTTAATAATTTACACTATTTAAACCACAATATCTACACGACTTACAGTACACTACTAACAAACACAGTAACGACAAGGGGCAAAGCAAACAAAGGAAAAAATAGATAGCGGCAAAGACTTATTCCATCTGAAATTTCACGTAATGCAAAAAGCTGTGTCTTGATGGCATGTCAGTGTAGGCCAAAGACTATAATTCCTCAACTGATTAAATATTCTAAACTTTTTCGAAATCCATCTGTACAAAGTCCTGAGCTTAACCAAAGTAAAATCAGCATTGGAAATGTCAGAATAAGGCCAACACAAGAATACCTGCATCTCGGTGTTTGTATAAAAACAAAGATGGATTCACACTCGTGATTCTTCTTTTCAGGCGGCGGCAATTTGAATTGTTGTTTGTAGTAGCCCCAATCATATCTGATTGGTGTGGCATACACATATTTCTCACTCACTCATTCACTCATCCGCTCATAACATGGCTCAGACCCGTCGATTGAGATATTTTTTACACAATAATTTTCTCAAATATTGCTTAATGAAAGAAAGATATTTTAAGCAGATTATAACGATATTATCAGGGGCCACAGTACATTCAGCAATCTCTGACAATTTACTTATTTAGTTACGTTGACAAGTTGCTGGCATATATCATGAAAAGATTCGTGAACACCGGACTTATTTAAGTTTTTTTTTCTTGATTTAAAACGCTGCACACTATGTTTGCTCTTTAACACGACACAAGCGATTTCATTGCAATTCGTAGTTCTTTGTTCTACCAAAAATTAATGATAGAATTAACAGAAGCATCTATGAACTTGAATGACAAGGCCCATGGAAACAAGTAACGATATTGTTCAATGAACGATGATTGAAATGCTTTTAGTAACCATGTAGGAACCAAGGAAATCAGTAAAACAGCGATCAAGATCATCATGTGGTAAGCTACTTTCTTCTCGCGTCGAAGAATCACACCACGCTGTTGATTTGAGACGGTGGCACCTAGTACTTGATTTCTTTGCGCACGGACAGCAAGGAACATTCTCACGTAATTGATGATGGTCACAAAAGCAAATGGGAAGGTTGCAATACTGCTCAGGAACAGTAAAAAAAAATTTGAGGACAAAAGAATCTCGGTTGCTACAACAAATAGCGTGATGCTTGCTCCAGCAAATACAGCCCTTTTCATTGCACCTGTTGACACAGCAACCAAACACATGAAAATTAGTCAACTGTAAACAAAAAGGAATTGGAGTAGCCCTACAAAGTCCCCATTTCTGTGTCAAAGTTGTACCCTATCCATGGAGACCATCCTTTCTGACTAAAACTAAACATATTTTCTTACCAAATTAATGATTGATAGCAACTATTTTGGCAGGCTAACATAGTTTTCTTTTTTCTTCCTTTGCTTTTAGTTTTTTGTTTTTTTTAGATAAATGTCTATCTGTATTCGCAAAAAGACAGCCACCGGATTTGACTTGTCACTGATAATCTTGATACAGTTCTGACCTAGAATGACCTACCTTCAACAAGGCTTATCGTAGCTCAAATAATAGGAAGTAAGGCCTATATACCTTTTGAGCCCCGAAGGGCTAAATTCACGGTCTTTTCATTGAATCGCGAATTCTTCATTTTAATTATGAGTGCTTTTAACACAAAAATCAAGTTTAAGTCAAAACTGCGGCGGAGAGCTGATTCATAGATTTCTAAACGCCTGCATCGTTCCAAGTGGACTGAACAAAGCTTCGATCCTACTTCTAGAATCAACTGAACTTCAAACAAAATAGGCGATGATTATGAGCAAGCAAACCATACCCTATTTATGGCCAAAATGACCAAAATCGATACCCTGTTTATAACCAAAACGGCTGAAAACCCAACGTTTTGGGCCGCACATACTGATATCGCCCATATAAGGTAGCACCCCTTCCGGCTTACCAGAGTAAATGTGGACCCGTTTCTACATCTCAGGGCCTCTTCATGTACGATCATAGCATGTACGATCATGTATGATCATAGCAAATCGTTGGACTTGCGCCTTCATATTACTTAATGATGTCCTAGGGCAGACTTCCTTTAAACAGCAGTTATAGAAAACTCCTTCTCGAGCCACCGCGCGAACTGACATTCAGAGTAGTGTAACCTGGGTTAAAATTACCATTAATTGAAAAGTGGAGATGAAAAGCGGGGAGGGTTAAATAAAAAAAGATCAGTAAATGAAACATGCAGCAAACAGTTCTCTACAATCAAGCTAAGTAACTTTTACAAGCTACGGTCATTAGAAAAGCAAACCCGCAAAACAAATCAAAGAATACATAAATAAGGGTTCAAATGCTAAATTGCATCAAGGAGTTCCTAACCCTGTATTCGTGTTTTCACCCTGTTTATTGAGAGCCAGTATAATGTCTGCGACAGTTTGAAGCCATAACAGCATATAGTTTGCGTACTTACCTCTGTTGCTTGCATTTGCACGATAATGTAGAGGTTTGGACAAAGCACTATGTCGATCAAAGCTCATCACTGTAATGTTAACGAAGGACAACATAATACTCAATCTTGCGCAGAAACGAGAGAGTACGTAGAGCTCAAGTTGATAATCACATGACACGTGAGCTCGATGGATCACTAAACGCCTTGCAATAAAAAGTGGCTGCGCGATGGCACCTGTTAGACAATCAACGAAGGCCAGGCTACATAGCAACATGTTGAAAGGTTTATGTAAAGCAGTTGTCTTGACTACCACGACTATAGCGACCAGGTTGCTAAAGACGGCAAAAACACAGAACGGCACATTTACAGCAGCGAAAACCACATCGTTGATGAAGGCGGCAGTGTCATTGACAGGAATAACGTCTTCAGTAACCAGACCACAAATGCTTCTGTTCCAATCTGAAATCATTTTGATCTGCTGGACTGGCTCCACTAACTGTTACGCTCTTTGCCTCCGTCTGGTAAAATTGAGTGATTGTAAATTAACACAAGTTCCCACTAGTTGCGATTTCCTAAAAATTTCTTTGTTATCATTGGACAAAACTAAACACGTGGTATGATCTTGTGCAAGCAATATGTAAACATTAGAGTGTTTCTCTCCCTGCCAAAGGGCCGATAGTTGTGGGCACAAGTTTTATGTTCTAAATTTAAAAATCTAATATTGGCCCTACAAGAAAAATCGAGAACTTGCATGCAGTTGTCTGAAGATAAAATATCAAAGACCTAGTTTTAGCTCAGAGATCTGTGATATGAACACTATGTTAATTTTACGCTATACCGCCGTAGGGAAAAAGAAATCAGTGCCCACTGGTCACCCATAATTCTTAGCATGCAAAACCGTGCTAACTCTTTAAAAGGAACAAAATCACGTTTTTGAGCATGCTTAAGATTTTGATTTTCGGACAGGCTGTCGAGAATTCAAAAGTGCGAGAATTAATAAAGAGCTTTCATAAATCCATTTGCATCGTGATCCTCAATCAATTTTGGCTTTGCCCTAAAACCTCTCAGACTAAAAGATTTGTGATACGCAGTTCTGGTAAATTGCCAATTTGTGTGTAATCAAGACCTGTCGGTGTTAATTTCAATGCCGTTTGACGGAGCTTCGAGTGGAGAGAAGCGTTAAGGTGATGGACAAAGACGCCTTTCTCCCGGCAGCTTTCAGAAAGGTTCAAAAAATCGGGAGGACTTGAAAAAGACTGGAAGGATCACGCTTGTATGAGCGTTTCTTTGTTGACATTTTACACCCGTGAGGGGACACAGCTTTACTCGTTGGTTTCTTTCTCGATCTTCAGACACTCTCTCAGGTTTTCTTTGCTCAGGTATACTCTGAGAATCACTCCAATATATTTGTCATTTAGCCATCAGGATAGCTTTGTAAATATGAAGCGTGTGTAAAATTTCTCCCATAACATGGTACATCATAATATTTTATTGAAGAGCAAATTCAGGCACGGACTTACCGCGGCCTTGTTCTTGCATTACTCAGGCGGCTTTTGGCGTTCTCTGCCACAATTATCATTATCATTATCATTATCATTATCATTATCATTGTCATTGTCATTGTCATTGTCATTGTCATTGTCATTGTCATTGTCATTGTCATAGTCATTATCATTATCATTATCATTGTCAGTATCAGTATCAGTATTATTATTTTATTTCAAACTGCTTTATTGCAAGAATGCAAGCGGCGGATCAGATATAATTGGCGCTTATCGCATGCAAAACTTGTCGTCATGACGCGACAAAGTGACAGTTCTATAATATAGCAATTGTACATTTTCTGATGAAAGAACACCGTGATAGTATCCCTTTAAAAACATAGCACAGAAAAGTTCCAAATCCTGAGACAAATTTTAAAAATATATATTTTCTTTACAAGAACTTGATTGTGTCAAATTTGCAAGGCATTAGGTATGTTTTCCCCACAGTGGGTTGTTCACAACTAAACAGATAACGCCGGACACTGATGAATTTATTATTGAAATATCCAACCTTCCTGTGACCGCCTGTAGCCGCGGTATTTTTTTATCAAGGTATCCTCTATTGGTAAAATAACTTTTTAAGTGTACAGAGAATTTTCTTTGTCAACTGTTAACTTGAAATAGCACAAAAAGCAAGATATTATAACTCCCTCCGTCCCTCTGCTTGTGGATGTTCGTCACTCAAGACTGTTCATGATCCATTCCTCTCTTTCAAACACTAAAGCGCAAATGCTTGAATATAACCATCTTTATCAGCCGCTTCTAAAATTCACTTTCCTTTCGCTAATACAATTTTCAAGACATAGAGAACAATTTTGCAAAAATACCACTGGAAAAGTCACATTTATTTGTTATATTTCAAATTTACATTTCTAGTAAGAAAACCCTCCCCGCGGTACGTCCTGCTCTTCGAAATTTTATGAAACACAAAACTTACTGTTCCAAATTTAAAGATACCAAATTAAAAGTGCAAAACAAAAGCTTGCAGAGATCTCCAAGGAACAAGTTTTGCCTTCTTTACTCATAAACTAGTCGATCGTTTATTTATTAAGCTTTGTAAGCTTGGATGTCTGTCTCTTTCAATTTCTATGTTTTTGAATAGGAACGACTTACAAGACTGTAATCAAAGTTTATGCGATATGATGGTAATTATTACAATTAAATTTGATTTTCAAAGCTACGAAAACCATGGGCTCTAATCAATCTGTAAAAATAAGACCGTAGCAATCATAGGCAATGATTTAGAATTGACACCCTTGTTATTAAGCGAAGGCAATCCAGTAACAGAGGATTTTGTTCTGCTACATGTATAACCGGTATTAGTGAGTGTAAAATTTAGCATAAAAAGGTCTAAAGAAAAGGAATAATACCTTACCTTGACCAGTGCAAATGTTGCGGATCAGTTTTATTGCAAGTTTAGGTTGTTTTGACGACCGACTCACAGCTGTAAAACGCAAGTAGCCAGAAAATGGCTTTGGATAACAAAGGATTTCAGTTGACTCGATTCGATTTCAAAGGAAGGATACAACGCTTAGATGGGGAAGGCACTGTGCCATCAAACGCTTTTATGCGTTTGAAGTCAGGGACAGGTGCTTTTAACAACTGAAGCTAATACAAAATATTTATTGCACTAAAAGAGGGGGAAAATACTCTGTAAATTAACAGTAGGGATAAATCTGCTAAACGTAAATCAAAACAAAGAATGTAAAATTTAGTCAATGAACTCTACACTTTATCAATAATAAACCAATTTCCGCTGAGGAAATAAGAATAATTTGTGCATTAACTTTAACACAGAAATCACTTAAAAAATAGAGAGTTCCAGGAACTTTGCGAAAAAGAAATGAGTAACCAGTAAACAAAGAAACAATCTGGGTGATGAAACAAACTAGGCGATGGCCGGGGAAGGCACGGAACCATTAAACGCTTTTATACGTTTTTGGCTTTGAGTTTGATTTCCGGGCCAGGTGCTTTGCACGAATGAGTTAATACATAGAGGATATTACATGCCCTCGCGTGGATATGAATTTTATCTTCGAGTGGTCAACTCGATATCGAACGAGTGAGATATCGAGTTGAACACGAGAAGATAAAATTCATATCCATCAGCGGGCATGTAATATTTTATTTATTATGTAAACATCAGTGAAAGGCGCCGCTTTCAAATGCGCGATTTATTATGTAACCATAACGACGGTGATCTCTTCACGTGTGAAGATAACATGTTATCTTCACGTGTGAAGATATGAAGTTTTCGCGGGAAAGCTCACTTGGTATTTCACTGGTGTTTATGTAATAAAAACTATTTATGACTGCAATATTACATTAAAAAAAGGAAAAATACTCAGCAAATGAGCAGCAGGGATAAATCTGCTATAAATAACTAGAAACAAAGAGGGTAAAAAGACTTTGTTAAATAATAAGCCAATTTCCTTTGAGGAAATACGAAGAAGTTAAGCATTATCTTTAACACAGAATTCACTTAAGAAATGGAAAGTTCCAGGAAGTTTGCGAAAACAAATGAGTAACCAGTAAACAAAGAAACAAACTAGGTGAGACGCGATATAACCCATTAAGTAATACAAGCTGTAGCTAGGACGTATGTGAAATATAGAGCTGTTCAGCCCAAGCTGGTAAAATTCTTCGGAAACTATTTTGTTTATTCCAAAATTTTGTCCAAAACGTTTTTAAGCATTAAGCATAAATATGTATATCTTAATTCCCTGCTTTGGAAAAGCTGTTATTGGAGTTGAGCCCGCTGTCAAATATTCCTTTGTTTAGAGCGGCACACAAACGAGGCTAAAGGTTCAATACAATGCAGAATTCACCCTTTCGCCTGGTTTGCATGTCAAACCGCTGATAACTGCGATAAGAGCTATTAAAGGTCATCAATTTTTAAGCCTTTTGCTATTGTGATATCGTATCGCTTAGAGTGGAAAAACTTGAAGACTTTCTTTAAAAAACTGTCCAGTACTCATTCTACTTGGAAACGGAGGGAAAAAAATTTGTGGTCATACATTTGAAACTGGCCAGCTATTTTTCGTCCTAACCTATCAGTTTTAATCTTAAGACCAAGAAAACGAGGACTGTAAAATGTTGGTGAAAATTGACAAATCATATGTGTTCATTAAGGATTGAGCTCTTTCTGAAGCGCATACCTAGTCATTAATTTTCTTGCCATCAAATTTTTGGCTATCCGGTTAGAATATTGCCTCTAACTGTGCTGTTTTGTGCTTCTCTCTAAATACTTAGCAAGTCGAAAATTGCTTATACTGCAAACTACGTAAGGGACAATAAGACGATAGCGGCGTTACTTCATGTATAGAGCTCGAGTGCAACAAGACCAAGTAAATTCCTTACGCTAGTGCATCAATTTCTGTCTTAAAGAAACTGCTTTCGCGTCGTTAGTGAAAAGGGGGAAAACATCACCGGGAAGCGTTGTTTTAGGAAATTTAATGGCAATTCATGAATTTGTGAAATGCCGCTAACAGCCGCTTTTCAAACGAATGATGACACTTAGCATAAACCCCTTCCAAACCTTCCGTGGCCGAGTGGTTTAGGGCGCTGGGTTTTGAAATCTGGAGGTCCCTGGTTCAAATCCTCCGCCCTACTGCTGTCTGGATTTGTTCTTGGTAGTCCCGAGTTCAACTCCTCGACCGCGTTGTTTAAATAGCCAAGTGGTCAGTCTCCCACCAGTTGGGATTCTTAATAGTTTCTGTTCAATTTGCAATGTTTAGTTACTTATTTACAGTGTCCCCAATTAGTTCAACAGTGCTAAATACACTCGACACTTAATTAAAGTTATTATTATTATTATTATTATTATATTATTATTATTATTATTATTATTATTATTATTATTATATTATTATTATTATTATTATTATTATTATAATCATTTCATAACCATACAACTCAGCTTAAGTTCTTACAACAGCTGGCAAAAACTTTGTGGTGTCGGGCAGCAACAAGTTGCCAAGGGAACACCAAAATATTTCTTTTCCTGTCCTTTTTCCTGTCCTTTACATTTCCAATACTTTTCTTAGAATACTTGTCTTAGATCCCAGCAATGCAGACTTCTGGATTAAGCTGATTGATGTGTCTACTCCTATGCCCTTTAAGTTGCCCTTCAATCGCAACGGCACTGTTCCTAAAGCCCACCTACAACTGGCGCGACATTGGTTTTCACTTCCCACATTCTTCTCAACTCTCTAGCCAGATTTTGATACTTTTCAACCTTCTCGAACTCCTTTTCTCTTACTCCACTGTCTTCTGAAATGATTATGATTATGATGATCGATGATCATGATCATGATCGATGATGATGATGATGATTATTATTATGATTATGATTATACATTACCATTACGATTATCATTATCATTATCATTATCATTACCATTACCATTACCATTATCACTATCATTATCATCACCATTATCATTACCATTATCACTGTTATTATAATTATCATTATTAACAATATTATTGTTGTTGTTATTGATATGGCTATTGCTATTGTTTTTGTTTTTGTTATTACTATTATTATTGTTTTTGTCAGGTTACAATACAGTTCTAGGGTACAAAAATTGCTTCTTCAGGCCCGTAACCAGGATTTTATGTGGGGGGGTGCTAACGAGGCCAAAGTGGACAAACTGCCGAAATGTATTTTTTATTCCTGACCCGCTTATTTAGGAAAGTAGCAATACATGAGAAATCGTAACGGCAAAGTACACGGTAGGAGCTGAATATTACATTTGTCGAATACAACTGTTAAGTTATAAAGGACTATTTTAAGATGTAAAATGATACATCAAATACTGCGGAACTAATCCCTCAGAATAGTCCCGAGCTTCAGCCTCCGTGGGTGTTTGGTGGCAAACAGATTTACCACCTCATCCAAAACACTTTTGACTTAATAATGTATGGCCATTTAGTGCGAGGGATGACAAACTTTCCTGGTCCATGCATGACCTGTTATTTGTATGCAGTCGCCTTAAAGAACTCGCACTTCTTTCACATTCATAGCTCGTTGCAAGGGTTTTGGCGCATATCTTGAGGAGCGCATATACATATTTGGAAAGAGATCATCATCGCACTCCTTAGGAGCTTTGGGTGACTGACCTTTGTACATTATGCTAGCATTTTTTCAAGCATTTTAGTGAGGCATTAGTGGCATTTTCCCGGAGAACTGATATTTTTTCTTACAAATATAGAAAAAGGAGACTTAACTTAACCTCTCTTCACTTAAGTATCACTGAAAGGGGACAAAGGATTTACAGAACAACAGCGAATCAACTTAACTTATGGTGTATTAAAACGTTTACATACGTTGTCGTCAACTTGTTATACTAAGTATGCGTTTTTGTTAAGCACTCTGAACTGTTAATTGTGTTGAGACGTTGAAATTAGGAAAATTTAAAAATCGCAAGGTATGAGCATTAACCGAGCATTTTAGTGACTTTTTGGGGGAAAACTGAGCATTACAGTGGAAAAAATGGATCATTAAGGTGGAGCATTTTAGTGGGGAAATAAAAGCATAATGTACAAAAGCCTACTGCTGTACTTCGGTTTAGATCACTCCCTTGTCATTGGCTCGCTCGTCTAAACTCCCGTGCAAAGCGAGCGCACGTTAATTTCATTATTCATTAGATAAGCTCAGACATCTGTGCGCTCAATGAAATGTTCTGAATGGCTCGGGCTACTAGAGTGCAGCTGAGTTTAGTTTCCCAGTGAATACATTACTGCTTTTTACATTCTTTTATTTTGCAAAGTTTTAAACTTCATTTTTTTTGTAAAACCGACTGCACTCCTTAACCTGGATATTGAGTATCACAATGCGGACCTTTGGGGCCTGTGGGGAGGTAAGAACGCACCCCGTGCACCCCCCTGGTTACGGGCCTGTTCTTTCTTTTATAGAAATGTATAGTTTACCATAGTCTGTAATTAAATCTTAGCCAAGGAAAAAGTTTGAAAAAACCGTGTGTTCTAAGTCCCGCCTTAATAGGCTAGTTTCGAATTGTGCAGAAACAAAAGAACAGAGTCGAGGTTCAGGGGAATAATTAGCATTTTGTATTGTTCATAACAAAGGAAAATGCAAATTATTCCCCTGAACCTCGACTCTGTTCTTTTGTTTCTGCACAATTCGAAACTAGCCTATTGCGGGGATTGGACTCCGGCAGATGTTTTTCAACTCTTCGTAGTACCCTGGGGGATCATCCCGTAGAGAGCATTACTATCTCTCACTCATTACACTGGGGATAATTGCCCCTAGAGAGAATTTTTCCCTCTCATGCAATACTCTGAGGGATTATAACCTCTTAGAGACGATTATTACCTCTTTGAAAGTACCTTGTTGGATTACGCTCCCAGCAAGATTCTCACCCCTCATTCTGTTCAATGGGGGATAAAAGTGCTTCATAGCGTAGCTCTTTTTGCAAATTACTCTGGTTTTACTTTTGGCATCAATAGTCGAAGGGAAATTGGTTGGGAACAGTGATCTTGAATAAATAAAGAATCGCCCGGTGTTAGATCACTTGAAGATTATTCATCAGGGTTAGAATACCTCTGTATTCTGGTTATCTGCTAGATATTATTTGCTTTCTAACCAATCTTGCCTTACCTAATGTACGTCTTTTTTTACTGACAAACTATTCTCTACGGAAATTGCCAGGAAGCTTCTATTTTTAAGTGCTTTTTTTCTAAAGAAAAATTAGAAAGTTCCATTACATTTCCTCGACGGAAATTGGCCCATTGTTCAATGTAGTCAAGTTCCTAGACAATCATGGACTAAAATTTTATGTTCTTTTTTTCTATTTATTTCTACCAGATACATCGCTAATGTTCATTTATAGAGTATTTATCGCTTGTTTACTTTAATATTGCAGTTATAAGTATTTTGTATTAACTCATTCGCAGAAAACACCTGGCCTCTCGATCAAGCTCTAAACTAATATTCCCTGAGATTCATCATAGCGTTTGATTGGTTCACTGTGTTCCTCATCAAAGAGTTAGTGCCTCAAGGTCAAAATTTAAGAAATCAAATTCCATTGTCATTCAAAGTCATATTTTAATTACTCGTAAAAAAACTCATTTCCTTTCTCTATTCAATTTGTAAAATTAACTTCAGGACCGAGAAATCACATTTTACAGCTGCAGTGATTCTTCGAAACTATCTCAAGCTTGAAGCAAACCCAGACATTTGCCTTGGTTGAGGTAAGACATAAATCATTCCTTTTCCTTCAAATATTGTGCGTGGTCACTTCTTTTGTTTTGTTTGTCAAATAAGTGGGATTTTACACACACCGATACCTTATGCATGAAGCAACCTAAAATTGCTTTTTGAGAATTGTCTTGGTTTAATAATAAGGGTACAACTTTCTAAATCATTGCCTATAATCGTTAGGCTTTCTTTACGTATTTTTGATCAGGATCCATGGTATTCATAGCTTTGTTAAATCAGATTTAAGTATAGTAATGAAAACCATATCACAATGATTTGAACCGCGCGCCTCTTACGTCGTTCCTATTATTGAAAAAATAAAAATAGAAGTTGAAGAAACAAGTTTATACGGCTAAAATAAGATAATAAATGATCAGTTTTTGAGAATGAGTAAAAAACAAAAATTTTTCTTTGAAGGTCTGTGCAAGTTATTTTTGCAATTTTCCTAACCCGAAATATGAGCGGTTGTTTTTATTTGTAATATTAAGTTTCGTGTTTCAGGACATTTGAAAAAGCAGGACCAATTCCAGGGAAGTTTACCAGAAATCTATCTCCCAAATGACACGAAAAAACAGTCATTATTTTTAATTACTAGAATCTGTTTAAAATTGTTTCCGCATTTTGAAAACGGTGTTAGGAATAGAAACACAGTTTAAAGCTAACATTTTCAATTGTTTTTTTTTTTGCTTGGACAAAGGGAATGAATGGATTGCAATAAAATTTTCGAAGATCTTTCGTTCGGTAAAATTTCGGTTCTTTTTGTCACGGTATTTTTTGATCTTAAAAGTTTTTTCGATGCTGCGCTTGCCATTTGTATTTTATAAAACTCATTTGCGGGAAACAAAAAATCATCTCGTTCTATCAAAGAGCAACCTTATGAAACATATAGTACATTGACTGGAAACAAGTTTGATGAATGCAGTGTCAGCGAGCAAAAGAGATGCTAGCACTGAGTTTAGACTTGGATTAGATTCCCCGATTACTTGTTTAGTTGTTTATAGCCATTTGTGTTTAATTGTAACAAATAATTTGTATTCTCAAGTTTGTGAATTTATTTTCTGGCTACAAAATCACATTTTGAAGCTCTGAGTCTTAAAGTAACAATCCCGAAGACACACCTCGCATAGCTTGTCCAGTTTTACATTTTAAACTCTGAAAAACTTGTAAGGCGATTTTCAAAGGGTTAAAAGTAGGATTGTAAGCGTCTTTATAATACATTTATCAGGCAAAGCAACATATTTATGTCCGTAAGCGAAGTTCATTGTAGAATTCGTAGGAATAAAAGCTGGCCTTGAGCGATGATAGAACCTAATTAAAACTATTTACTGATCAGTTGTTTCACTGAAACTAAAGGCGAAGATTTTGTCCTCCTTTCAAATAAGTGTTTGAGTTTGAGCAGTGTTTTTTTTTATAATAATTATAGAAATAGTAATGGTAATGGTAATGGTAATGGTAATGGTAATGGTAATGGTAATGGTAATGGTAATGGTAATGGTAATGGTAATGGTAATGGTAATGGTAATGGTAATGGTAATGATAATGATCATGAAAGAGAAGACAAATAGCTTGCTGCTATAATCATAGAGATTTTTTAAACGGTAAAACCACATTAAATGATGACCAGTTAAATGTGATAGTGAAAATCCAGCATAGGTTTTAATGCATATCTTCTACAAAATGCACTTGTTCGAAAAGGTCTATGCTTAAAACACAAAACTTACCCAGAAAAACGAAAATTTCAGCTCAATTTGAAAAAAATTCTTGTCAAAATATCTTTTCTCGAAGGCAAAAATAACTCGTTTTGAGAAAACCGGCTTTGAACTTACAGTGACAGAAATTCTCAAAATAACGCTTTAACCGCCAAAAATTCAAAGTGTGATTAAAAAAATTTGAATTTAAGAATGTCCACTAGGACCGAGCCAGTCGTGGCACATGATGAAAAATCAAAATTTTTCATATTCTTCCCAGAGATAGCCTATGGTAAGCCTAGAAACGTGGTGTGATTTTTTTCTTGGAATATTCTTTTAAACCCGCTAAAAAAACAAAAATCCGTTCCGGTCCCACATCTGGTCAAAAACACGCAAAATTCAGTGACTAATACCTTATCATAAACTTCGCTTTTGTTAATCGCCATCAAAATAATACTCCAGTTTGAGCCTGGAAATTTATTTTTGAGGAGTTTACCAGTCTTTTGAGGCCAATTATACTTCTGTTGGTTAATTTTCAAGGCGACGACGAGCCGCTTAAAATCACTAAAATTCACTTCCTAAAAATTCTTAATTATGCACACTTTTTCAATCGGCAAATTCGCTACCCGGTAAAACACCAAAACACCTAAGATTGTGACGTTTCGAAAGACAAAATGTCAGTGTAAAACCTGGTATAAAAATTATTTTCGGGCTTTACATCAGCGCTGAGTACTAACGCTGTCAAAATCGTGATAATCACAGCACTAACCTGCTAGAAAACGAAAACAATAGGCAAGTGCCTGTGACCAGATAATCAAAAGGAACCTGAAAATGTCTTCTTGAATTTGATTTCCTCGGTATTTGGACTTAACTATGGTAGAAATCATGTTTAGCTCACCTTCTGTAATTACATTCAAGTATTAGTGCTGGCGTATTCAGAATCCTACACGATAACTATTGCGATGAATGAAGTTCGACAAAGTTCATCCTCCTTACTGACATTCAATCAATGCCTCCAAGATAATCCACCTCATTCCTAACCTCATTGCTAGCCCTTGTTCTTAAACAACAATCAATTAAAGTAGTGAAGCCTTCCAGCATCAGTCCCTTGCTTGTTAAAACGAAATTCTCACGTGCTGTTCCAATCCTTGCGCATGTTGCATGCAGAAATGGTAATTTTAGCGTCCGAAGTGGATCTTAGTAATTTGTCTGTCACGCAATAGTCACTTGAAAGGATTTTTGTCACGCATTGCCAAAAATGGTTAAAAACAATAATAAATAGAAAGATTCAATGAGACGTTCAAAGCAAAAAAAATATTTTAAAGCCAAAAGGATCCAGACGTCAGGGCCGTACCTAGGATTTTTTGTCTGCGGGGGCAAACTCCACAAACCTTCACAGGGATCTCCCGTATACAGACAGGGTTTCTAGTCGGACGTTTTGTTTTCACCCCTATTAGTTTTCCTGACGGGGGCAACTGTCCCCCCTGCCCCCCGCTATGTGCGGCCCTGGACGTGACCCGTAAAATATGGCGCGGAAATTTCCCGGCAGAGAAACTGTGCATTTATGTGTTCTGGGCTCGGAAGGGGGTTAGAATTACTCCGATATATGGGCTATCAGAGGTATGGGTGGTCGCAAAGGGTATGGCTTTTGGGCTGTTTATGTCTAAAAAAGGTGTAAATTTTATACACATTGGACTGAAATAGGGTGTGTTTTTCACCCTGGCTTGGCATTAGGCATTTTGTTTACAATCATGACTCAATCAGTTTAAGGTTTGGGTCAGGAATTGAAAGTAGAAATATGGTTGGACAGGTATATTTTGTTTTACCAAGCTGAACTTTTCCCTGATTATAAAACTCGGCGTCCTGCCTTGCCGTAACATATTACTTTGACCACGTAACATCTCACGTGATTATTTTGTTAAAATTTGGTAAATCGGCGAATTGGCGGCGAATTTTAAGTCTATTGATCAATAAATGAGCGTTTTCGCTGCAAATTGAAATTATCTACCTTGCTACGTCTGGAATGATCTTCTTTGACTTCGATTTTAGAAGATATAAATGATCAAAAGTCGAATTTTGTTGAAAAAGACGACCTTTTACCCTATTTCTAATTTTTTCTGTGAGAAGAGGGACGTTCATTCCAAAGGTGAGAGGATGAAAATAATTGACCTGCGTCTAAACCGCGTTTTTGCAGGATGATATTACTATAAATCTGCACCAATTTCTCAAATAATGGCTTTTTGGCGCTTAACGTCACGTGGTATGTCACGTCACCCCTCAGAAGTACTACTTCTACCTTAAAATGTTCAGGACGTTGCCAAAAATGTAAAACTGGACGTGCTAATTAGAATTCGACAAAAAAGGTTACAGGAGTCATTCTTGAGATACAAACCCATAAATCTGAAATGAAGGGTGTTTGAAGTGGGTTGTTCTTTTGTAATAGTAATCGTTAACGTCACAAACTTGCTTGGGAGGCGGGTGGCCACATGCTGGATCGAGCGGTCCGGGTTTGAGCTCTGGCCTGGGACCGCATTGCGTTGTGTTCTTGGGCAGGTCATTTTACTCTCACAGTGCCTCTCTCCACCCAGGTGTATAAATGGGTACCGGCAAACTTAATGCTGGGGGTAACCCCGCGATAGCCTGGCATCCAATCCAGAGGGGAGTAGAAATACCCCAAGTCACTTCATGCTGCAGAAACCGGGATAAACTCCGACCTGATGAGCCACTAAGCTCGTATTCAGAGTGAACTCTACCTTACAACTAAAAACTAATCTTTATCCATCGAAAGAGAAATTCTAAAAAATGTGCAAAACGTTATGAGCTGCTGTATACATAAGTACAAAGCGAAAACAAACCATGCCTCTGTGGGATTCATCTCGTCATAGAGATAAAATACTCTCAAAAAGCAGAAAACTAAATTCACGCCATGAAATGTCTCCGTCTTCTAAACATAATTCTTTGCAATGAAACGACGTAAATTGATAAATATTTTTTGTTTTTTTGCACACTCAGTACATGACAATTTGATCAGTTGCATCACTTCGCGCGTGGCGCGTGACACAAAGCACGTAATCGATTGGCTTTACATCGCTAGGTTAAAAAAATAAGGCTATGTTCTGAGAGAAATGCATGAGTAGTTTTAACGTATGGATTACATCACATCAGTCATTTTTTTTTCTGTTTGAAATTATTGTATGAAAGGTTTTTTTTGCAGAACTCCGACACTGAAACGTATAAGACTTCAAAATAATGTAAAAGAATGGCTGTATGGAAATGTAAAGAAACAATTTCTAGCTAGCACAAAGTGTGATATGCACTAACGACAGCAATGGAAAATGAACTTGTTTAAGGTGATTCCTCAGTATTGCATTGTGCATCCCTACTGCGCACGATTTTTGCGTCATTAGCGCGTGTACGTACACAATGAAAGAAATTTCCCTCAAGGTAAGCTCAATAGCGGAATAAATGCCCGTTTTCTTATAAACGAGCATGGTGACCTATATTTTTTATTGCATAATAATAGTCTGCATATTGTCCTCCTTAATTTAAAAGAAAACTAAAAAATCCTATCGGGAGGAAAAAACGATATAGACGAAAGAGTGCACGAAACCGTTACTCTGTGATGCAAATTATAACCGCAAAAATAACAACTCTTCGAACGCTTTACGTCCACGTCGTTTCAAATAGTGTGATGTTTCCACAAATTTTATATGATATTGTTCTATATGCTCGACACTTTCTACCTGTCAAGTTTTTTTCCCGAGTATTACTTTAATAAACTATGTTTCGAGCTACCGCAAAATGTAACGTGGACCGATGAATAACGCGCGTGATTAGCACGAGTACAGGCACAAATGAGGTAAGATTGGCCCATCATATCTCTTAAAGGGGCTCAGTCACGGCATCTTGAGTTATTTTTAACATCGAAAAAATAACCGTTAAATTGAAGGAAACCTAAAAATAACACTTTATAAAGATAGAAAAACACCAAAGGGATAATAATAAACCGTAAAGGAACAAGGATGTTTAAGGATGGAGAAGATTGACACGGATTGCAAACAACGACTTTGAAAAGTTTAGCTAAGCTTTTCAAACGTGACTGAGCCCCTTTAAACGAGAATGGTGACCTATTATTTTTATTGTATTTTTCGAAACAGTGTTTTGTAGAGAACATTCAGGGAAAGTTTAAAAAAAATTCATCGATAACTTTAATTTCTGAAGAATCACCTTAAAACGAATAGGCTTACCAATTTTGCTTTCCATGTTAAAATCATTGAAGAGGAAACTTCTGTGCACATAATGTTGTAGATGGGATAAAAATTAAACGTTATTGCAGCTGTATAGGCGCTAGTCCATTGTCACAGTTTGACTATGATTGAATTGCGCGATATCTTTTCGTTAGACAGCCCTGCTAAACAACAAGTTCTTTTCGTTAGACAACCATTCAATTTGAGTAGTTTTCGTGCGATTTCTGCCGGTCCTGCGATATTTTACGGTTCCCGTTCAGATTCGTTTAAAGTTTTCCATATCGCTTACCGCGTGAAGGGTCGCAGAGGTATGTTCTCATAGCTTTCAAATAAAAATTGTTTGCTTTGAACGTCTTATTAAATCTCGTGATTCAGTTTTTGGCAATGCGTGAGAAAATCCCATCAATTGACCATTACGTGACATAGAAATGAAGTCGACATCAAACGCCATATTTACATTTCGGCTAGAACAGAACATAAGCTTTTCTCTTTACAAGCAAGGGACTGACACTAGAAGGCTTCACTACTTTTATGGATTGCTGTTTTAGAACAAGGGACAGAAATGAGCTGGATTTTCTCGGATTCATTGGTTGAATGTCAATAAGAAAATGATGTACTTCCCCGAACACAACGCGCCGCAACGATTATCGTGCGTTTAGGATTCTTCTGAATATGCCAGTACTTAACGTTTGAATGTAATGTCTCACAGGAGGTAAGCCTAAACATGAATTTTCTGCCATAGTTTAAGTCCAAATACCGAGGAAATCAAATACAAGAAGACATTTTCAGGTTCCTTTTGATTATCGAATCCCAGACACTTGCCTATTGTGTTCGTTTCTAGCAGGTTAGTGTTGTGATTATCACGATTTTGACAGCGTTAGTACTCAGCGCTGATGTAAAGCCCGAAAATAATTTTTATACCAGGTTTTACACTGACATTTCGTCTTTCGAAACGTCAAAATCTAAGGTATTTCGGTGTTTTACCGGGTAGCGAATTTGCCGATTGAAAAAGTGTGCATAATTAAGAACTTTTAGGAAGTGAATTTTGGTGATTTTAAGCGGCTCTTCGTGACCTTGAAAATTAACCCACAGAGGTATAATTGGCCTCAAACGACTTGTAAACTCCTCAAAAATAAATTTCCAGGCTCAAACTGGAGTATTAGTTTGATGGAGATTAAACAGAGCGAAGTTCATGATAAGGTATTAGTCACTGAATTTTGCGTGTTTTTGACCGGACGTGGGACCGCAACGGATTTTTGATTTTTTTTAGCGGGTTTAAAAAAAATATTTCAAGAAAAAAATCACACCACGTTTCTAGGCTTACCATAGGCTATCTCTGAGAAGAATATGAAAAATTTTGATTTTTCATCATGTGTGCCACATATTTTTGATATGGCTCGGTCCTAGTGGACATTCCCTCCTAAGTAGTAATAAGGGTATGTGGGGGGGGAGGGGAACCTGTATGGAAGAGCCAATTCAGCCCAAGATTGATGTTGGAATACCACATACCCAAATCATTTTGCGAGCCACTCGGAATAATAAAGCTATGACTGCGCGCAGAATGTATGAAGCGCTAGAAATATTAAGTCTATCTAGTACATAATAATTACTCAATTTCAGTTGGTTTAATTAACTGTCGTTTTGTGTCAGTCGCTCTGAGTAGAGAGTCAAACACTATGAGAAAACTTCAAAATCTCGATACAGATAACCTGGAAACTGTAATTAGAATAAACATGACAACAGATATAACCTTGACAAGAAGTGAACTGGTTTTTTCTCTCGGATCTATAGTTATCGTATTAAAACTTTAAGTTATATTGATCTATAAATTAGCTTTGTCGTTCAACACTTGCCTAAGGAGCATTGGTTCACTCATTTTCGTGTTAAAAGTGGAGTAACCATGGCTCTCTTTAGCGTAATAAATGCCACTGCACTTGACTAGAAAACCGAGCAAATCGCTGAGTGGATTTCAAACAAAAACTGTATAACTTGTACTCAAAATATTTTAGAATTGAGCAACTTCGTCGAGACGATGAAGAAAAAAAATCTAAGCATAATGCAGAGGACATCAGGACGTATATTACTAGTAGGTCACCCGTGACTGTTTACAAAACTCTCATTGTTATATTAGCATCATAAATTAATACAGAGATCTGCAAAGTCCGTTAAAACTTGTTTGAACAGTCCTTTTAAGCTCGTTTAAACGTGACGGCTATTAAAACCTCCCATACCCTTTATACCATCATCTTTCTCACGAGACAGAAATTCGACGTCAAAGAACCAAGAAATCGGAAAACGACATTTCTTTCGTAAAAGGTGAGCTAAAATGGCAAATTCTCCACCAAAAACTTTTTTTATTGAGACTCCACAAGTCGATATCTGGGCTCCTGACTATGTCCTTTATCTTGGCTATTGGTCGTTATGTTTCCAGGTTCTTGTCAACAGCTAATAAGATGAGAAGGTTTTATCAATCCCTTTCATTAGTAAGATTTAAAACTCTGTGGCCATTTATCTTAAGAAATAAAAGATCAGCTCAGAGTAGACAAGGAACCCGACACAGTAGAAATCAAACCCTGCTCGAACAAACTGAATAGCGTCAATGAAACTAAAAGTTTTATTATTTTTGGAAGTAACAGCAAAATATATTACTCCTTGTCCAGAATATAAGCTTTCCAACTCAGAATCCATGTACGAACAACTAAGCATAGTGACTAATAAGTGACAAGCAAACCAAGACACTTACCTCGGTAATGATTATTTTTTATTAATATTTTAGGTTTCTATTAACGGTTATATATTTAATACTTTAATAAATGTAATAAAAAATACGTTTCTTTTCTTATATTTTCTCGGAAGGAATCAGTTTCGTTCTTTTATTTACAGCCAGACACCTTGTTTATAATTAAAAAAATTATTGGCATGACAAAAAACGCCCGTGAAAGGAAAATGAAGAGAATGGCATTTTCATGAGTCAGTTCTTAAAGACGATGAACTGTTGCATAGCAACTCCAAGGATTTGGTTTCGCTGCAGCAAAAAATGGTAAAGCTAAGTGTATGACCACAATAGATAAGATTTGCATTTTCTTGCATTACAGTTTTACATATTGCCACTGCGCATGGATATCTGATGAATTTGACGGTTATTAGAAGAGAGTTCAGATCAACCTATCTCGTTTAAATGTAGGTCGGATCATTTTCAACTCTGGTGTGAAACTTTCATTTTCATTTTTCAAACAGCACAGTGACAAATGACTTAATATTATAGGGTGCTATAGAGCACTATAGGTGAGTAGTAGAGGGGGACGGTATAGGATGTAACAAGATGGCCGCCAACAAAAGTTCGAGAAAATGTGACGTCACAAACTCCTTAACCCCTCGATTTACCCCTAGATGAGGTAAAATCTTACTTTATGGCCGTCGGAGGACTAGGGCCAAGTGAAAAAGGTGTTGTTTTGACCACTTTATAACCCTAACCGCATAAGGCTTAAGCGCCTCATTTAAGCCTATGTAAGCCTATGTAAGCCTAACAAAGCCCAAGCGGTCGGAATCCTAGTTTTTTTTTGTGTGTGTGTGGTGCTTGCGCTTTTTCGCACTTGGCTGACCTCGCTGACGTGGCCTTCGCTTGCCGCAATTTTTTTTCTCAACAACCACCTCTCAAAGCCGGCGGTTCTGAATCCTGCCCTAGTTGGCTTTTTTGTGTTGTTGGGGGTGCCCGCCGCCCCCCGCCGCCCCCCGCCGCCCCCAGGGCTGTGCGCGCGCTGATTTTTTCCGACAAAAAAATAACAATTGGAGAGACCAAATCGTTTATGCTTTTTTTATTATTGTTTACATCGCAATGAGGAGAGGGTTGGCCGCGCACGCCTGGGCTTGACCTTGGGCGCACAGATCCTAACTAAGCCTAAGCCCACCAAATAACCCTAGCCGGTGGTCTCCCCTTTGGCCTGCGCGTGCACATTGCTGACCTTGACCGCGCCCGCGCTGGTTTGACCTTGGTTCCGCGCTCGCGCTGCCCTAAAAAAAAAACAACTCTAAAAAGGGGGGGGGGGTGTAGATCTGGCGTGCACGCAGATTTTCTGCAACGCTCTGCAGATTTTCTGCAATACCGGCAGATTTTTTGCAACACTCTGCAGATTTTCTGCAATACCTGCAGATTTTCTGGAGCTTATGTAATTGTCAAGAGAACTGCCTAAAACTTCTCTCTTTCTGTCAGATGAGATCTTCCCTTCTTAAGAGAGAATTATTCTTTTATATCAAAAAATTATTCTTGATGAGAAATTCAACTTAAACCCTGATCAGCATTTCACAAACTATTACTTTTTTCACTCTTCGCTAAAGAAGAAAGCCTCACTGCAAGTTGTATGGCAGCCCTTGATAAAAAAGAACACTAAAACTGGATGCTGTTTGGGTAAGGGGATTAATTATTATCCTTGTCAATTTTGCGTACTTAAGAGTGTGTCCATGAGAAAACCAGGCAGAGCCAGGCAGGAGGTGATACAGCTCAAATTACCGGGTAGGGTAAAATATTTTATTCTCTTCAAGTTAGGGGGACCTCCTCCAAAAATGTCCCTTTTTCACTAATTTATGCATAATTAATTAGCTGTCTTTGATTTAGCATTTCTACAACAAGAAAGGCCATGTGGAAATGAAATCCACTGGATCATGTGCTACTATTATTAGTCTCAAAGCACAGATATTCATTTAAACCAGACATTTTGATTTCTCTCCGTGGCTCCATCATAAGTAAGGTGCATATTTTGTAGTGTTGTAAATAGCCTTTAATTAATGGCAAATATCTGCACTGGGCAACCGCAAATACTCGTTATTCTAACATGGATAGTGAGAGCAATCACTAAAGTTCTCAAAAAAGCCATAAAATGTTTGGGGACCTCAACAATTTTTCTGTGCTGGCATACTGCTTACGTAGAAATTCACGATTTTTGGCCATTTAATGAACATTGACTAAAACACGGAAGTTATTTTTCTGTGTTAACCTAACTCGAAATCAACAAGAAATATCTACCTAAGTATTTCCCTATCAATATCCAGTATAAATTCGCTGAAAAGAAGCACTTGACACATTTCTGTCAAATATTTTCAGAGCTACTTCTCACGGTTATCGATAAAACGCGGCAGAAGAAGATTCAACCTATACGTTCCCTCAACATAGGTTTTCAGGCGTAAGTTAGAATGAAAACATGAAATAACTACTACATACATGTCAGTTAGATGCAATTTTTGCACTCTCGCTGATTCTTGGACCGCGAAATGTCCAGTTTTGTGTCATCTGTTTTGTTGCTTCGACCCGAGGTTTAAAGAGAATGTCCTTTGCGTTCCCGCTTTCGTCAACAGAGATATCAACATTTGTCGAAACAGCTACTCACAAGGCCGTTTAAAATCCAGGAAGAGCTATCACTGTTGCAAGTGTTATAGGATACAGATTTCTTACAAAACCACCACAAAACATTCCGCCATCTTTGTCGATATTAAGCGGTACAATTTGTGTCAAGATACATGACGTAGTTCCTGTATTAAAAGGAGGTAACCGCTGACTTTTCCACATCTAAGTTTATAATGGCGGAGTGTTTTGTGATGGAATTTAAAAGCAATCTGAATGTTAAAGTGATCACTCTCCCTGGATTTTAAACGACCTTTTGAGTGGCCTTTCGACAGCTGTTGATACCTCTGATGATGAAGGCGGGATGGCAAAGGTATGATTCTCTTTAAACCTCGGGTCGAAGCAACGGAACAGATTGGGCAAAACTGCATGGACATTTCTCAATCCAAGAATCGAAGAGAGCGCAAAATCGCGTCCAAGTGACATGTACAATCCTTGTATGTAGTACTTATTACTTGTTTCAATTTTATTTTTCGCCTGAAAACCCAAGTTGAGGGAACTTAAGCGTTGAATCTTCTTCTGCCTCATCTTTTCAAATGCAAATGTCATTAATCTCATTTTAATGATGTTTCAGCTCTCGAGCCTCAGTTGCAAGCTAGTTCCAGTCCAATACCGGGAATACGAATATCTTCTATTGTGTTTTAGCATTGCTTATCAGTGGTACCTCTTGGTGTACGTTTTCGTTCTGATCTACCTTAAGATGGTATCGATCACATTTGCCACTCTTTTATATGGGAATTTCGTGCGGTGGTTTAGATTATAAGAATTCGCCTGAAGAGATTTCCATTTTGTAATGGCCCACGAGCAGTTAGGTAGGAATTTCATTGAAATAAAACGTGCACAGGGTAACACCTCTCTCGATTTTTCATGACACCCTCTCGTTTGAGTTTATTATTAAATGCTGAATTTCTATGGCGATAATTTGATCAATAGACGCCGAGGACCTTCAAAAATTCCAATCCCCGGTGGTTGGACTGGCATAGACCAATCTCTCGCCTTGAGTTGCCTTGTTCTTCGGTCAGTGGCTGCTTTTCAGTGGCTAATTGACCTGATCTGCTAGTATTTCACAATCACTACTATTTTATTTCATATTTTTAAACTATTTATTCCCGCTTTTTCTATATCACTTAACCTTCAAACTTTGCTAAGTTGCAGGAAATAAATTCACTGCTCTAGGACCTCTAGGTTTAAAAAATGCATGCATATTACTTTTTACCTCATCACGTAACATTCATATTATCATCAGCAGTTCATATTCGCATATGCACAAGCGTCAAAAAACGGACTCAAAGTACAAATATTTTATCTCTTACCGCTAATTTTTCTTCCTTAAAGGGAAGATGCACTACAAAGAATCCGGAACGCTGCGGAAGAAGCTCGGAGACAGGTCAAAGTTTCCCTAATATCTTCCTGTCATCTACAAACTTCTCCCAAAACAAAGGTTTCTAAATTACTTAATTTACGTTTAATAAGTTACTTTTATATCGTGCAGGTTACATGAATATATGGCCACCTGTGCATTACAAGAGTGAGCTATAAAACAATTAAAAACGAAAAAGTATAATAATGTAAAATGAGCTAAAACCTAGTTACAATGAGTATAACCGAGGACTTCTGAATATTATTAAAATTACGTTAAAGGCACAAAATTTTCCAGATTGTCTAAGGCCGCCCGGTGTAGTCGGTTTTGCCCTTCGCAAAAATATTAAAGTGATCCCACTTGATGTTACGTTGCAATATCAAAGAAACCTTATTTATTCAAGAAATAGATTTGCTCTTTCTGTCACTAGGCCAAAGTCGTGGGGGGAGGGGGGAGGGTGACTCTCTTCTAAAAAGGACAGGGTGCTCGTCCTTCCTTTAGAGGCTAAAAAAGCGAATTTGATACCTCTTAATGTGTTCAGCCTCAAAAAAACTACAGCGACAGCTTTTGTGATACCCTGTAGGGTATTGAGAGGTATCTCTTGAGGGTGATACTAATTTCACGCCAAGCCCACAAAACAGTACCTTGGTACCGCTTAGGTACGACGAGAACCCCGTTCTTGTTATGTGGGGGACTGACCGGGTTATTAGATTAACATTCATATGCATTAACTAGCCTTGTCAGATCAACTATAAATATAAATGTTTGTATTATTGTCTTTAGTAGTCCGAATAAACACTTTTAAAAAATAGCGAAGTTTGGACACTCTCCTCGTCACGCATGCAACATTGCGCTGTCGGAAGAGAAGGATCGAAGCATTGCGTGACAGAAAGTGGGTCATAACGGACTAATGGCAAACCAGTTTAACTGCGCACTGGATCCAATAAAGGTCTTGTCTCGTTATCCTGGCTGCTGCAATACGAACCGCAACAAACCAACAACAACTTGCGAAGAAGACGACAAACGCCAATAATTAGCCGGCATAACTGCGATAAAATCGCGATGATCATGAGGATTCCAAAAACCACAGGTACAAAACAAAGAACAATAATTTCCACCACTTCAAAGACTTTCCACCAAGAGCTAAAGACATCTTCAAAGTCAACTGCTAACGACAGAAAAGAAGCAAAAAACACGTTCACATTAGCTAAGACAACGATAAAGAGCAAAGAAATGGTTTCTGCTGTGTTGGCAATTCTATCAAGAAATGGCTGAGTAAAACTGTGGTGAAGAAAAAAAAGAAAACAAAGCACGCTCATGATGACAAGACGAGGCATTGGGTCAATCACAAAAGTTTTCATCACAACAAGAATCAACCGTCGGCCGATCATAATACCTTCCCAACTCAAAGATAATTTTCCACCCTCTTCCGGTCTTTTAAAAGAATCATAAAGAACCCTCTCTACAGAATTCAGTGACATCTGCTCTGGAGTCGACACCTCGTTCACTAGATTGCGCCGTCCTTGACATAAAAAGATGAACAACCAGTAGATTAAAGATGGCAACGGAAAGAGACAAGCCAAGAGGAACTTCCCCACAGAAAGAGTCTTACCGTACAACTTATAGGAACCCAAAAGCAGCACAAACACAAAGGGTATCACAAATGTGCAAACAAATGCAATCAAAACGTATTGCCACCACTGATAACAAACATGGTTACCATCATAAAACAAACGCTTCTCTGAGCCAATGGGGACACAGCGTAGGAGACTGAAGCTTAATGTAGCTAGGGTTGTGTATCCTAGCAACAAAGTTTGCAAAATACTGCCAACATAGGGGCCAACAGAAGGGGCTTCCTGACCTCGAAACCTCTGAATTCCCCAACGTAGAACATAAAAGAAGCAAACCATGAGCATTGTGCCAAAAACAGAAGAAGCAGAAAAGAACTGCTTAGATACCACCGTGAGGCCAGGAAATGGACAAATCAATCCAGCAGAATATGATTTGAAGTTGAAGAACCCGACAACTGGCTCAATAAGGTAAGTTTTAATGACCTGTTGCGACGAGTCGAAAACGACAACAAGATTTGCTGCCTGATAAAAGTAGAAGAGAATCTTTAGATAACCTTTGTCAAAGTTATCATTTTGGCGGGCGAGTTCGTCTTCTTTGAACCACAAGATTTGGCGTTTTAAGCATGGGACAATAGGGGGCTTGAATATGACGTACAATGCCATGAGCGATACATAAAATAAAGCCACAGGCCAAAACCAATAATCTTTGCACTGATGCAATGGTTTACACTTTGTGGAGTAAAGTGTCTCCGTGTAGCCCTCACTACAGTGTCCACATAATTTGCCAGAGCGGTTACCCTGACAACCATTGTATTTTGAAAAGTTCGCTTTTTGAGGAGGACTACAATAACCCGCGGGACACATGGTAAACCGTAGAGTTGGTGGAGTGTTCTGCTCTTTAAATCCCCAGAAATTAGGCTTGGCAAATATATTCTGTGTACAGTTGGCTCCAAATGGACATTGAAAACACTGAAATCCTGGATCTATTTCTCCTTCAATCGCATGACCTCGCAAAAGACTATACGTATTACCAGTGCACGCCAAGCAATCATATCTTGTATATTGAGTTTTAATATAGACCCTGCATAAATGGTTTGAAATGTTCCTCTGACTTGTGATTTTTGTCGCAATGTTAGTGTTCGTCATCTGACTTCCCAAAGGACAAGAAAAGTATGTCAAGTTCTCCTTTCCCAAAAATGTTAGCTTCCTTTTGGCTACAACAATCAGAGTTATCTTGTTCCTATAGGGACTTGCGGTCAATGTAGTGTTGTATAGAACTACTGGTCCTCCGCTCCCGAAATCAATAAAAGAGGGATTTGTGCTGTTTGGTGTGCTACGAGTCGACTCTTTTACAATGTGACCAAAACGGCTATTCTGTATGTTGAGACTCGTGGAACCATCCACTGTGCATAATATGGCTGCCGAGAGACGCAAAATTGTCAACAAAATAACACCTGGAAATTGTTATATTGCCATTAGTTATGTATACAGCGCCACCCACTTCAGCTGCAATATTTTCCTCGAATGTTATATCCTCAAATATCACGTGACTTTTGTAATGCCATGAAGGCCAGTAATCTTCTTCGCATTTTTCTGGATTTTTAGCGGTGTCTTCTATCAGTAATAACCATATGGCCCCTCCACCCTTAACGGAGTGATTATTTGTGAATCGAGAGCTGTTAATTGTGAGACGTGTAGGTTCGTACGACTTTAAGAATATAGCGCCTCCACGTGGCGCAGAACAGTTGTTGAATGTCGAGTTTATAATAAAAACAAACGCACTATCATAGTAAAGATGATCAAAATCATAATTTAACAAGGTAAGTGCCCCTCCACCTACCCCGGATTAGAAGTCTCTTTCCCAACGTAATTGCCGTCAAAAATGGAGTCAGCAACTTCAATACTTATGACATCCCTAATTGCTATTCCACCAGCTTGGACAGCTGCTCTGTTGTTAAGAAATCGAGACTGGGATATTTTAAGTTTCCAAGCGCTCCAAATGAGTACAGTTAAACTTTCCATAGCACTATTTGAATCCATCATAACTTTGTTAAAAATTAAAACACTGTGAAGTTCGCTTCCATATAACCTTAGGACACTTCCAACACCTGCTTCATTTCTTGCAAAAGTCGATGTTTCTATTGAGGTTTCAACGATACAAGTTTTTCTTGAACGACAATCATCTGTCATAACATCAGTTAGTGTATAATCAGTGTATACGTATACTGCTCCACCACATTCGTGTGCATAATTGAAAATGAAGTCGCTGTGTTTTATAACCAGCTGTAGGTGGTTACTGTGATTGACACATAACGATCCTCCATTGTCTGATCTGCAGCCAATAAATCTGCAGCGTTCCACAGTCAGCAATAAAGTATTGTCTGAGTGATTTGCCTGATATATTGAAGAATGAATGGGTGGTACCATTGAAGTGATAAACAAAGCCCCTCCGTATACCCTACTTTGACCATGGGCCAGGCTGTTCCTAAAAGAAGAATTAAGAAACCATACCGAAACCCTATGTCCACTGATCAAGACAGCACCTCCATTACCTCTTGTTGCGTTGTTAACTATGAAAATACCCCCTAGTAAATTAAACCTGACTTCCATGCATTCAATGTTAAACGCCCCACCTTGAGAAGAAGACGTGTTGACAAACGATGAATTAGACACGTTCACTTTGCAAAGATCGGTACTTTTCAGGAATATGACTCCGCCATTTCCTTCGCATGTGTTACCTCCAAAACTAGAGTTTAAGATCTCCATCGAAATGCTTGATGCGTTCACCAAGAATGATCGTGCATTTGTACTCGAGAAGCTACTTTCATTAATAAAAATTTTCACACTGCTGCTGTTAACAATAAGTTCACTGTGACCGCCATTTGCAAAAACGTCTGGGGGCGACAATGCACTGTTTTTTACAAACTTCACTTTCTGAAAGTTGATATCCTGGTTTCCATTTTCCATATCGAAGAAAATAAGCCCTTTTGAACTGAACTTGTTGTCAAAAAATGCTACATTTTCCAGCGTGATGTTAAAACTTACAGGAAGTTTATTGTCGGACGATTCACTGAAAGACATACAGCGTCCCGCATCTGACATTGCATTACCTTGAAAAGAGGAATTTTTTAGAGTAAAAGTAACTAGGACATCTTCTGATAGGTTCATTGTTTTGTTGACAACAACTGAGATACATTCACTGTTATTGACAAAGGTTGAATCTGTAACTTGAATGTTTGACACCATTCCCGTACTCACTAAAAACTGAACACCACGTTTGCTGCCTTCAAATTTGCATCTGTCGATGTTAACAGAAGAATCCTGAAAATACACCAAGCTGTCGTCCAGGAACAAACCTGATAAGGTGATATTCATATGCTGCGCATCATCAGAACCATCAAACGTCAAACCCTCAGAACATCGTATGTGAGGAGGCTTGGGACCGAATCCCACCAGAATGAGGCTCTTGTTGATGTAAATTCCCGCATGTGGTGTAGTCTCTGATTGGCAGGTGTAGGGATCATTTTCAGTGTTTGTACCGTCCAAGTAAATGTAGTCCTTGCTGATAGCCAAGGTTACCGCCTTCCGAATATGCTTGCATGGCTTTACTCTATTACATGGCCAACTGTCGTCACCTGATGCACGGGAAATGTACCAGTCTGTTCCTCTCGAAACATGAGCTGTAAGGATTGGTAATAACACAGAGATCGCCTATGTTACATGATTGCGCTTCATTAGCCCAAGGGTAGTTATTTTGTCTTCTGAACTTAACAATTATTTACAATTTACGCAAACTTTCAAACTGATAATTTTAACTGACCCTCTCAAACTCAATAATAATTCATCAAGTTAAAACATAGGAAATCACGACCGTAAAGGAGGTTTGGATACCCGGTCTCAGATAATTTGTTACTCCCGACTCCCCTTGGAAGACTTTGTGGGTCACGGTACGTGACGTTTGGACTTTGGTCGACATGTGTTTGTTTTTTGAGTCGCAAAAGTTGTACATGTACCTTTTGTTTAGCCCGAAGCTAACAGTTTGGTAAGTTAATTTCGTATTTGCTGTTCAAGCAACATTTGGAACTTATTGCCTTTTTTTACAATTTGCAAAAACTTCATTCACGCGTACATTTACATCAGATTTACACGTAAGATTTATGCCTTTATGGAAGCGAAGCGTCTATTCACAGAGTTGTTAATTGTGACTAATTCATTGACCGAGACCGTGCGGTCAGTGTGTGCTTGAGCTGAAACGTTGCGAGTTTCCGAAGTTCGTTGTGAAGGAATTAAGACAAGTACCGAAATACGGTACTACGGTACTGACAGTTTTTGGACTAAGCGCTTTGTTTGTCGACTAAAATATTTGTGTCAACATGTCTACTCATTCATGTCCCGAGGCGGGAAAAGGAGCTCGATTGAAAATTTATTCAAGAAGGAGAAATGAAGAAGAGGATCGTACTGAAAAGGCCGAGAAGTTTAAGCGATCAAAAGCTGGATTAAAAGTGGAGCATTGAAGAAGCTGAGAGGTAAAATTAACTGAAGATGAAATGAGTTTGACGTCGGTGGATTTGGCGGCAAAACTTGCATCTTATGACGAGATATGGAGGAAATTTGTGAATGCTCACGAGTGTTTGCAAATAGCGGAATTGGAACCTGAAAAATGAAAAGCTCAGGTCATGTACGACGAGGAATTACCGAGAAAATGGAATTGGATGGCGCCGTTAAAACGACTCCGCCGCTTGTCTGGGTCAGAGTCCGTATTTAGCCTGCGGTCTGTAATTAAGACAACTCAAAATCGAACCTGGAAGGAAAAGCGCCGGAACCGTGAGTACTGCACTGAAATCTACTCGTGCTAGTGGTAGTGGTAGTATTGAGGCTCGAAGAGAGCAGATGGCCTTAGCTAAACTTAATGTGAAGCATTTGAAAAGAAAACAAGAACTTGAGCGCAAATTAACTGAACTTAATTATGCACGAGAATTAACGGCGGCTAAAATTGAAGCCGAAAGAACCTATGTAAGCTTTAGTGTTTTCGAGCAAGAAAATGGGGCCGGAAGGGTTAAGGGAAGCAGCTCAATTGTCAAAAGGGAAAAGGAACCACCAGCTTTGGAGCTAATACGCCATGAAGAGAATGTTGTGGAGCAGACTGATGTGAAATTGGAAATAAAGTGTCCAAAACAAGATCCCAGTCCACAACCAGCTTCCTCTGAACCTATTTTGAAGTTACCAATTGCAAAAGTGAGTGAGCAACTACAAGCACATTATCACCTTATCAGAAATTGAAAGGGAATGTGAACTACCGCCCCCAACCCAGAGCATTCAGCGAAAGGAAAGGTCAGAGCAAATACAAATGCCAGCTAATTTGGATACTGGGGAAAAGATAGTTAGACATTGTGCCAAGTCATGAACACCACAAAGATACATGCACTTTGACAGGGACCCAATTAACTATGTATCACTCATACGGAATTTTGAAACTTGTTTAGAAGATGATCCTGACAATTCTAGAAACCTGCAGTTTCTTATCCAACATTGCACGGGTAAGGCCAGAGATGCCATTGAAAGTTGTGTCAACTTGCCAGTTTCAGAGGGTTATGAGTCTGCAAAGAAAACCCTGGAGGAAAACATTAGTCTTCCTCATATCATCGCAAAGGCTCATATAAAGAAATTGGAAAATTTGCCACCATTAAAAGTCAGCACTGAGTCAATACTGTTAGAGTTTGCAAGGCATCTCGAGATAGCAGAAAGGACCCTCAGGGGAATGGGACCCGAATTCGTCAGTGACTTGAACCACACCAACTGCTTTATTAATTAAGCTGAACATGAAGTTACCCTACTTTATGAGAGGAAAGTGGGCAGAATAATTAAATCTGGACGACGACCAAAGCACACTGATTTTTTGAAGTTTGTTAACTGGACAGAGCAAAGCTTGTGAAAATGAGTTTGGAGACGATCTTGTCCCAAGTTTCTCAAGGGAGAAGAAAAGAGTTAATGAGAGAGGGGGAAGGTCTATCCCGAAGATAAATTCATTCACAACCAAAGCTGAACCTGGCCAGATTGGAAACCAAGATGGTTCAAAGAAGTTATTCGGTCCCGGCCGGAAGTGTCCAGCTTGCTCAGGACAGCATGGGCTTTGGAAGTGTGAAAGATTCAAGAAGCTTTCCTTAGGAGAGAGAGGGAAGAAATTGGCATTAAGCAAGAGGCTTTGTTTCAAGTGTCTTAATGAAAGACATTTCAAGGACCGTTGTCCCAAACAAACCTTAAGTGTCAGGTACAAGGCTGTGTTGAAAATCATAATACTCTGTCACACGCCGACCCCATTGAGCAAGTGGAAAGAACAAGTGCTACAAACATTAGCTTCCATGGCTCACTCAGTGAGTGCTGATTCTATGATGAATGCCTTAAGAAGGTTCATCAGCATACGGGGCTGCCTCAAACAAATTCGAAGCGAAAACGGGACAAATTTCACGAGAGCTAATAAGGAGCTGAGAGATGCTGTTCAACAGTAGAACAACCAAAGGATCAACAACTTTTGTGCACAGAGGGAAATCAGAGGACATTTAATCCTGCCAAACGAGTGCTAAAGGCTTCATTGAAAGAGCAAGCTGTGACGGATGAAGTCCTGTCTACTGTTATGGCAAAAGTTGTTATCATTGTCAACAGTCGTCCCTTAACACGCAACAGCGACATTATCTCAGATGATGAACCAATTTCTCCCAACCATTCGCTGCATTTGCGCCCAACACCCATTTGCCGCCAGGTGTGTTCGTCAAAGGAGAGATCTAGCATGATTGCAAACGTGCGTGGAGACAACCCAATACTTACTTTTTTAACTAGTGTGTTTTGGCGAAGATGGTGCAACGAGTACTTACCAACCCTTACGGAGAGACGGAAGTGGAGAATGCCTAAGGAGAATATTGAGGCAGGCGATTTGGTCCTTCTAGCAAACAAGAACTACCCACGCAGTGAGTGGCCAATTACACGTGTTGTGGAGGCCGTCGTTAGCAGTGATGGATTTGTGCGTGCTGTGCGAGTCAGGACTGCTTCTACAGTAGCAACTCATGTCAAGAGACAACGCGGTGGAGAGCTGAAAGCCAGTAGTGTCGTACTTGCGCGGCCTATTACAAGCTTATGGCCCCTGGAGATAGATGTATAAGAACTGTGGGAAAGTATCTGATGTGTTGACTGCTTAAGCCGTTGTAAATGAATTTCGGTAAAAAATTCATTTAGGGGCCGGTGTCACTCCCGACTCTCCTTGGGAGACTTTGTTGGTCACGGGACGTGACTTTTGGGCTTTGGTCAACTTGTGTTCAAGCGAGTGTTCTTGTTTTGTGAGTCGCAGAAGTTGTACATGTACCTTTTGTTTAGCCCGAAGCGAAATGTTCGGTAGTTAATTTGGTCTTTGCTGTTCGAGCAACATTTGGAACGTATTACCTTTTTTTACAATTTGCAAAAACCTCATTCACGCGTACATTTACATCAGATTTACACGTAAGATTTGTGCCTTTATGGAGGCGAAGAGTTTATTCACTGAGTTGGTAATTGTGACTGTAGAACGAGCATGTATGTATACGTGTGGAATGTGCGATGGAATGTGTGTGAGTTATGTAAATCAGTTCCATTACACGTGTAACATTTTAGCTTTCAGTTGAATAAACGGACTCGTCGAGTGAAGGTCGTCTTCTTGAAAACTACATGCTAACCACGGTGACTAATTCATTGACCGAGGCCGTGCGGTCAGTGTGTGCTTGAGCTGAAGCGTTGTGAGTTTTCGAAGTTCGTTGTTCAGGAATAAAGACAAGCATAGATTTTGACGATTTTACTTCTCCGTTTACTCCTTAGTTTTTGTTTCCATTGAGAAAATATATCGAACACTCGAAATAGTGTTTTATCGCCTATCCAAACACCTCGCATTTTCGTCAAACACACTCCGCTGCGCGTCGTACTTTCAACTCTCTTCACGGTGCTTGGATCTCCCGATGAAACAGTCTCTCGTGTTTCATAGAATGCTTTCAAGCTCATTAATAATTAAGAGCGACTTGCTATAACGATCACCTATACCTATGCAAGATAGAAAAATTCGATTTTCTGAAAATTTGTCAGGAAGAAGGTTTTTATTAACTTGTTTCAAAACTGTAACTTTGAGGTTGTTTGGATTTTTATTTTCTTCTCCAGACCGCCTTTTGTATTTTGCCCCTAAAAGAGCCAAACTCGGCCCTGAAATTGCACTTTTTGCGAAGGCTGGCAAGCCAAAATATTGT